>JAJHPC010000019.1:426441-466384 GCA_024447665.1 Juncus inflexus
ATTAAGGGAATGGCCAAGTTTTAAAAATATTTGCAAAAGTAGCCATTTCGCCCAACCACCGGGCGAAACACAAGTAGTTTCGCCCAAGAATCTGGCGAAACAGAGCCAATCACGATTTGCTTAATTAACCCTGTTTCGCCCAGCGGTCGGGCGAAACAAACTGTTTTTAGTATCGGTTTTTATAAATAACCGTTACGGAATAAAGATTTTAGTATCGGTTTTTTTAAAATAACCGTTACGAATAAAGACCTTTAGTATCGGTTTTTACAAATAACCGTTACGGAATAAAGACTTTTAGTATCGGTTTTACGAATAACCGTTACGGAAGGTTCTTTCGCCACTGCGGGCGAAACATCTGTATAATTCAAACCCGTTGCCGTTAGTTTGAGTGTTTTTTCGAAAATTTTCAAAACACAAAAAAAAAAGGGCGACACAGAGGCGAAAAAAGAGGCAAAAAAAACAGGTATGTTGATTTCTTTGACTTTAGATTTAGTTAATTTTGGTTATTTGCTTAAAATTAGTTTCAAATTAGGTTTATTTGCTCAAAATTAGTTTGAAATTAGGTTTATTTGCTGAAAATTAGTTTCAAATTAGGTTTATTTGCTCAAAATTAGTTTCAAATTAGGTTTATTTGCTCAAAATTAGTTTTCCATTTGTGTGGTTGATTTGAAATTAGATTTATTATTTGGTTGATTTTGTTGATATTATTTGGTTGATTTGAAATATTATTTGTAATATTTTTTCTAGTTTAGGTACATATTTATTTTTGAAATTAATTTTTGTAGTTTAGGTAATATATATATTTATTTTATAAATTATTTTTCTTTTTTAGGATTATTATTTATATTTTTTTGGTTATAGATATATTTTTTAGTATATTATTTATAGTTTTATTTTTTAAAAGTTTAAAAAATCAAATGTATGCTATGCATTTATTTATTTATGTATGTATGTTTATTTATTTATTTATGTATGTTTATGTATGTTTATGTTAATGTATTTATTTATTTATTTATTATTAGTTTTTATTTATTTATGTTTTTAAAAATCAAATGTATGTTTATGTATGTATGTTTATTATTAGTAGTTTTTATTTATTTATTAATATTATTTTATTTAATAATATTATTTTATTTATTTATTTATATTACTTTATTTTTTAAATAAAGATGTCACTCGACGCGGGACCTAGTCGGCCAAATTATGCGCTTCGAGTCACAACAACACATGCATCGGGCGAACGAATTTGGCAACACCGAAGATGTAACTATCAAACCCATGCGCTACCGACAACATGAAGTTCCGGTAATTTTTTTTTTTAATATATTAATTAGAAATTTTTTTTAGAAAGTAAAAAAAATCATATGTATGTTATTTATTTATTTATTTTATTTATTTATGTTTCGCGGGTTCCATGGGACGATCGGTATGCCCCTTTTTGAAGAAAGCAACCTTACTACAAAGCGCCGGGGATGGGTTGGCTGGATTACGACAAATGGATCGATAAGCGCTCTGCAGGAACATTGGAGACCGGAAACACACACATTTCATCTGCCTGTTGGTGAGATGACCATAACGCTAGATGACGTTTCGTGTTTGTTGGGAATGCGGACGGACGGTGAGGCAATGTGTTTAAATAATAAAGATGTTGATTGGAAGGGAAAGGTCACGTAACTACTCGGGAAAGAAATCCCGGAATTGGAGTTTAAGGGAAAGGGGAGAAGCAAAATTTTATTGAAAAGAACATGGTTGAAAAATAATTTTTCCGATTTGGAAATTGATGCTCCGGAACAGAAAGTCGAGCAGTATTGTAGAGCCTACATGCTTGCATTATGTGGGGATGTATTATTTACGGAAGCTTCGGGAGATTGTGTTTCAGCACTGCCTCTGCTTTTATTAGAGGACATGTCGGTTTAGATAGATGGGCGTGGGGTAGTGGAGTTCTTGCGTACCTTTACAGGGCATTGTGTAAAGGTACGCATAAGAAACGAAAAAATATGGGAGGGTGTATCATGTTGCTGCAACTGTGGGCATGGGAACATATCACTGTCGGACGACCCATTCCTAAAGATGTACGCAAGGAACTGCAGGATATGGCGAATGATGGTGATGAAGATGAGAGACCAACGGTTGGTTTTTTGTGGAAAGATTGTACTCAATACGCGGATATAACACCTCATCGGCATTTGCCGACACATCGCGATCAGTTCGACAGTTTGGTCGACACTCAGGTGGTTTGGACACCTTATGACGCATTCCGTCATATACCCCCGCCGATAGTTGAGCACGAAAAAACTATGGGGCTTCTTACAGTGCCATTGATGTATTTTGGGATTGTCGAGATGCATCGTCCGGAGCGGGTGTTGCGTCGGTTACGGTATGCGATGGAAGTACCCCCAAATTGCGAGTACGACAAACGATTGCACGATATCGCAAATTACCGTGGAAATGATTGGCCTACCGTACATTCAGCTTATCTGGCTGAGTGGGAAGAGAAACGCTTGGGACGTGAAATAAATATTCCTTCATGGCGGCCGTACGACCCTAGCCAGTATGATGCATACTGGAATTGGTATAGAACGGCAACCGATCCTTATGTGCAGTCCGATATCCCGCATGCTACGGTATCGTATCATCCGATGATTCCGCAAAAAAGGAAAGCGGTAATGAAAACAATTGACTATTATTTATATTATTATTTATTCATATTATTTTAGTTTTTTAACATTACTCAAATATTATTTTTTAGCATGCGTTTCTTTTGGAGGCCTGCAAACATGGGTTCGAAGCGCTAAAAGCCGAGTGCCAGGATGTACCAGGGAAATTGAAAAAATTGTTAGGGTGCATACGGAGCAGCATAAAGGAAAGTAATGAATATGAGAGCGACTTCGATTGGGGTTCAATCATCGAACAGGTTGGAGACGAAGGAGGAGACGGAGGAGGGGAGGGAGGAGGCCAAGGAGGAGACGGGGATGAAGGAGTTAGTCAGATTACTCAGGTTCAGCCTCAGGCGCAGCCAGGACGCGGAGGAGGACGCGGAGGAGTACCACGCGGAGGAGGAGGGGGAGGGGGGAGAGGAAGACACGGAGGACGCGGGGGAACACGAGGAGGAGGAGAAGGCCGCTGGCATTACTGACTATGTTTACTTTTTGGACTATGTTTTGTTAATTTAGATTGATATTTAAACTATTTTAGAGAGCTCACTATGTGTCTTTAATTTACAAATCAAAATACATAAACATAGAATACAATCCATAAAATATTACAAATTAAAATATATAAACATAAAATACAGTATATAAAACATAGAATACAATTCATAAAACATTACAACCCACAATAAATAAACATAAACTACCATACATAAAACACTACAACCTTCTCGGACATTTTGTTTTCGTGTGCCCTGCTACTCCCCAAATACTGCAATGTTTTCTACGATCTGCGTTGTCCATGACGTCCATACTATTATGAAAGCGTTTCTCCCTGTCTTCTTCCACGCTTGTTGGTTCCACGGACATTTTTCCTCATAAGTTTCTCAGGAGGAACCAACGTACCAATAAAAACTTTTTCACGTTCAACCCACTGTTCTCTATCCTTTATCGGATAAAAACTTCCTTCATATGTATGTTTAAGGTGATCCGCGAAAAATGTTGATGTATATAATACTCGGGACTAACACCTCTGCGTATGCAAACTGCTACCAGATGCGAACAAGGATAGTGATATAGCATCGGTTTCTGACAACTGCATTTGCCTTCATTGAAATTCACATGGAAGCTCTTTCCCCCTACCTTGGAACCACTAGATCCTGTTAGCACCTCATAAACACCATTTTCGACATTGAAGGTAGTGACTCGATGCGCACGCGCCTTAACTGTTTTATTCTCCATTTTTTCCATCACTTCCTTTCCCCACATTCTATTATTCATTTCCACATTTGAAGCTATCTCGCGCTTGTTGACAAAATAACTATTCAGCTTGTAGAATGTCTCCATCACAATAGCCGTAACGGGAAGTTTCCTCATACCCTTGAAAACATAATTCATCACTTCTTGAATGATTACTAGTAGGAATACCCCACCGGCGACCTTCTGTATCATACGCGAATGCCCATTTTGATTTATCTTTTTTATTTAACCATTCCCACGCCTCATTATTTTTATCCTTTAATATTTTATATAGCTTCTTAAATTTAAATTTGGTGGGCGCCTTAACTAGTGGTACAATCAATTTAACCAATGTTTTGTCTGATACAGCGCTACTGAAATTTGCTTCTAAATGCCGCATGCAATAACGATGATAGCTGTTAGGTTCCTTCCATTTCAATCTGTCATCATTCATTGCACGAATTATTCCGGCATGCCTTATCAACTAAAGCAAAAGCTAAGGGAAATAATTGACCATTTGCATCGCTAGCGACTGCCATCAATAAGCATCCTTGATATTTTCCGGTTAGAAATGTTCCATCTACTGTTATGACAGGCTTGCAAAACTCAAATCCTTTAAGTGATGGACCAAATGCCCAAAAAAGACCTTCGAACTCCTCCTCGCCAGCACGGTTTTTGGGACCTCTCCAAAATGCATATTCGGTAGTAGGATTTCTTGAATATATTGCTTGCCATCAATTCGGGAAGCAAATTATATGCCCCCTTCCAATCGCCAAACAAGAATCTAAGCGCGTGTTGCTTGGCGTGCCAAGCCTTCCAATATGATATGGTATATTCAAATTTTAATTTGACGGTTTCCACTAGGGTTACTGGTTTAATTGCTAAATCTGCTCTAACGACATCTAGAATTAGCCCCGCAATAAATGCACTTGTTAATTGTTTGTGGTCGTTGTTAGGTTGTTGATTAACACATACGTGTGATTGGGTCAATTTTTTAATCTCAAACTCATGTCGTTTATTTTTGCATGCATACTGACCTCCAATCACGGCCCGGCGCGGTCATCTTGTAGCTTGCAGACTATAGTGTAGAGCGTTTTGTTCGATTTGGAGACTACAAATTCTCGGTGATGCATGACGCTATATAATTTTACGGCCGATTGTAGCTCTGCTTTCGTGTCGAACGTCTGTCCCTCATACAAACTACTATCGCTACTCACATGCATGCTCTTACCATACAAGATATCGATTTTCGCTTCTTCCCACATAGTAGTATCTTCAAACTCTTTCGCCGGGAGGATTACCGAAAGTTCCTACACTAACCATCTCACCCACTTCCGTATAATTGTTCATAACATCTATTTCGGTTCGTCGCCTTCTTCCATTTTCGGCACTTCATCTTCATCATATTCGTCCTCTTCAACATTTTCAAACTCATCTTCGTCGCCTTCTTCCAATTCGGCACTTCATCTTCATCACGATTTATTACGAGGTTCTAACCTCTCAAGCTCGTCATCATTAAAAGGTACATTTGATCTACTACTAGTTCCTACATAGGATTCTCTACTTTGGATGCGTTCAACGTATATTTCTAATTCGGAGCCAACCGTGTTCACCATATTTGATGTACCGAGCAAAACTAGCTAACCGTGAATCATTCGAAATTTTGACTATCTTAAAATACAAACAATCATTCATACGGTAAGGAAACCTACCACTAATTTTAAGATCGTCACTATTAGGCCAACCGGTGGTAGCATGAATTTCTAAACACAATCTATAATAATTTCTATTTCTACTACGCGGGAGAAAAACACCTTCTTGTGGAGAGTAATTGTATCCGCTCGAATCTTCAACAATTTGACCATTGTAATATAGAAATATTTCGGAATTTTGTGACATTTTCTTGATAAGGAGAAAGATATAAAGAGAAGAAGTTTGCAAGAGAGACTTATGAGATTTAATTTTTGATGATCAAGTATAATAAGAGGACTCTTTAAATAGAAATCTAAATCATATACCTAAAAATCCCGAGATTCCTCCTATATTCTAAGCATGTTAAATCAATGTTACCCACTAAATAAAAAACTAAATTGTCATTTCAATCGAAAAAGTAAATATTCTCTAGTACCCTATATCTGAACCCTAAACACCTAAAAATCCTGAGATTCCTCCTATATTCTAGCATGTTAAATCAATGTTACCCACTAAATAAAAAACTAAATTGTCATTTCAATTTTTTGATACAAATTTATTTTATTTATTTTTTCCATGTAAAAAAAGCTAAAAAATCTGTTTTTAATTTTTTCCCTCAGCTGTTTCGCCCAGCGAGCTGGCGAAAGAACCTTCTGTAACGGTTATTCGTAAAAACCGATACTAAAAGTCTTTATTCTCGTAACGGTTATTTGTAAAAACCAATACTAAAAGTCTTTATTTTGTAACGGTTATTTTAAAAAACCGATACTAAAATCTTTATTCTCGTAACGGTTATTTATAAAAGCCGATACTAAAAACAGCTTTGTTTCGCCCGACCGCCTGGGCGAAACGGGGTTAATTAAGCAAATCGTGATTGGCTCTGTTCGCCGCCATTCTCGGGCGAAACTACTTGTGTTTCGCCCTATGGCTGGGCGAAATGACTACTTTTACAAATATTTTTAAAACTTAGCCATTCCCTTAATTAATTTTTTTTTTTTTGGCCATTTCAAAAAAAAATTTCAAATTCACCACTTGTTATCCTGGTGTCATCAAGGAAGTAATCCGTCACTAATCCTCTAGAAAATAACACCAAACCTCTCCAGTAAACCAAACTCTCAATTCCCCTATAAACATTACATAATGTACATTTCCAGTTATATTGCTGGAGAGGAAATTATACCGCGTTTCCAACTCACGCATGAATGAAAATGACGTTTCTCCGAGGTTTCAGGAAACTGAAAAAAACATTGAAAAATGACAAGGCAGAAGAAGAAGGTTAGTGAGATACATACATTGGAATTTCAGCGTTGAATTCTTGCGAAAACTCTAACTGTGCTAACTGTTAATCTAGATAAAACCGAAATCCAACGAAACTGAGGTTGTCACCTCACGCCCTTTGTTTTCCGAAGGAACCATTGATTATAAATTGATTGCTAGTTCTTTGATCCATGGACGCAGTTTAGAAGCGAAAGGGAAGGAAGGAGAAGGGGAATTTTCGATTTTGGCGAAATGGGTCTGATCATGGTTGAGGAATTGGAGCGCGGAGAGTCGGAATTTGAGGAAATTGAGAAAATGTTGGTCCCGCCGTATAATTTTGCGATGGTGGATAAGGGCATTTATCGGTCTGGGTTTCCGAAATCGGAGAATTTTGGGTTTTTGGAGGCGTTGAATCTTCGCTCCATTGTGTAAGAAAATTGATATAATTAATTTTCGAAATTGGTGCGTTTTTCTTTTGTTCTTTTCTTGAATTGATGGAGATTTAGGATTGTGTTTCAAAAGCTCGATTTTTTTGTCAGATTCCAAATTAACAACTACCCAATAATCACAATTTTGGTTTTTCTACATTTGGGATCTTTAATTGATCGAGCTAGTATCAGAAGATTACTGTCTGTCTAACTATGATGATATTCTTTTCTAATTTGTTGGATTTGGATCTTTCACATAATGTTACATTGTTGCGCTAATTTATTCTTCAATTTATTTGGATTTAACAGGTATTTGTGCCCTGAACCATATCCTGAAGAGAATTTGGAATTTCTGAAATCTCATGGAATCAATCTTTTCCAATTTGGAATTGAAGGACACAAGGTACTTTTCAGTCATCTGTAAATTTCAAAAACTTTAAAGGTTTTAAAGATAAAACGACCATTAATAAACAAAAGAAAAAAAGAATGTTCAAATTTATTTTTCTTTTCTAAGCGTACTGATTCAAACTTGGCTTCTTCTAGCAAAGTTAAACGACATATATTTAGTAGCTTTTTTCTATTTATTTTTATTTTTTTATTTTTATTTTTGGTTAAAAAATGGGTAATTTTGGTGATGTAGGATCCTCATGTGAAGATATCAAAGGATGCCATCACTGGCGCTCTTAAAGTCCTTCTTGGTACTTAAATTTTATTCATTTAATTAATCAGTTAAATATTAAAATTCAATCCTAATTTTCCAAAAATTCATATTTTTTATTCTCTTTTCCCAGATATAAGGAACCACCCTGTCCTTATCCACTGCAATCGCGGCAAGGTAATACAAAAAACATCAAAAAAATAAAAAACATAAAAGATGTATATTTTGATAGGAAAACATTTGCACCACCCGCTTAAACATCTCACTCATAAATATCGCCCATCATATTTTTATATATTTTAAGTTGTCCACTATACATTTTTATAGAAATATGATGTCTTTTATATGTCCATTATACCTTGTTTTTGAATTCTAAATTTCAATATGAATGTTTAAGCATCATAAAATATGCATTTTTTTTAAACTAACTATGTGTTTCTCTCTTTCAAAAAACAGCATAGGACAGGAACTCTGGTGGGTTGCTTCCGGAAGCTTCAGTACTGGTGTCTCTCCTCGATATTCGAGGAATACCACCGCCACGCTGGCATCAAGGCTCGCACTGGAGATCTCCATTTCATTGAGACTTTTGATGTCTCGTGCTTCAGAGACTGCATGCTCGGAATCATGTACAGGTATCACGGTTGCGGTTTGAGGAGCAAACGGTTGGTTTATCAGACTGGTGATGATGGAAATAATAAGAAATTTGAGGGTAATTAAGTAATCTTGGTGGTGATTACTAATTTCAGTGCAACGTTGGTTCGAATTTTTGGAAACTTCTGTTGCTTGAGAGGGCGGTGTCAGGTGTGGTGGTGGTATAGTTGTGTGTGTTGAGTTGAGTTGAAATGCAATTGTAAATAAGAAAGTTGTGTTGAGTTTGTATGTGTAAATGAGAATTGGTTTGAAAGTTCGATCCTCTCAAGAAAGTAGAGGAGGAGATTATGTATTTGATGGGGAATTGTATATGCTTTTGTGCTTTTCATTGCATGTGATCTTGTGTTATGTCTTGATGTAGATTCAATCGATATGTCTTCTTGTATTGCTAAACACATAGAATTTACCTAGAAAGTTAGAAACTGATATTTTACGAGTCAAAGAATATCTAGATTCATTTGGCTTTTGAAACCTAAACAATAATAAATTCAAAACCAAATAGGAGTTTCTAAATTTGAAAATGTTTTGGTACTTGGCAGAAAAGCTGGTACTAAAAGATCATATCCACTAAAACATAAGAACAAACAAAGACTAATTTATTCATTCGATCATCAACCAAATTACAATGACATGAATAAAAAGGAGAAACATAATTCTTCATCAAAGGCTTATATTTAATTAAATAGTTTAAGGGCATTTAGGGCCGCCTTCCTTAGTCTTCCAGTTATTGTAGCACGGGCATTCTTCCTTGTTGCCAGATGTGCCGGACAGTACGCACAAACATTTCTCACAACACATTTGACAAAAGAACATGCACAGCTTATTGTGCGATGTTGCCGAACATCTGTACTCACATGCTGCTGGACAATCTGATATATATTTCACACACATTTCAGATGATATAATGATTTAATTCACATTTTAGTATTGTTTTTTTTATGTTAAAACTTGACATATTTTGTATTTTGTATTTTTTTCTCTCCTTCCAAATTTCCAAATGATAATAGTAAGAAGACTTCATTCCACAAATGATAAATCACACCCCTATTTATATAGTGGGTGTTGAGTGTTTATCTCTGTTAGAGTTTGTGCACGCAATTTACGACAAGTGCGTGAACTAATGGCATTTTTTTACTCTAAATAAACAACTGTTGTGTATTTTGTGTGATGTATTCATTGTATAATGAGCAAACATAGTATATTTTTCACTATTCATTGCTTCTTGAATTTTTTTGTATTTATTTACTTACTAATTTTGCTTCATAATTCATCCATCCAACGAAATCTCAAATTTGATTAACTGTTCCAAAACAAGTGTCCCTATTTGAACATAATGATAAGGATCAACTCTAATTGCCTCAGCAGACTTATTTTATTTGAATTTACTTACCACTTATATTATTTTACATGAGTCTTCCAGCCCATCTTAATGAAAGCCCAATTGAGGCCCATATAGGCCCATTACTTTCAAGGTAATATGGGAAACTGAAAGGTAATTTCAGCCGTTGAATTTGTATTGTTGGTCGGATGAGATCAAAGCGGAGATGAAACTGTGTTAAGAGATCATATGAGTTGCTCATCACACTAATACTCATTGGATATTTCATATACTATATGTATCTGAATATTCTATTTTAAGATACTAGCATATTTTTCAAAGTACCTCTTGTATAATACTTATATACCGTTTATATTTGATATAAAAATAACTTCAAACATATTAACCCTCTCCAAACTTACTCAAAAAATAACTTCTCTTTATATTGTAATGACTAATGAGGGCCAAATGTGTTAAAAACTCAGAACTCACGGCACTGCGGCTGGAAGAAATTTCCTTCTCCAAAGGTCAAAATCAGATTATTTTTGTATGTTAGGAAATAGATTTAATAGTGGAAGCAAAGAGATCTTTTCTTAATTGTTATTGACTTAATAAATTACTAGTGGAAGGCTGGAAGCAAAGCACTCTAAATAAAAAATTGTGGAAGCAGAGATTTTTCCATAAAAATGTTATGATTTGTTTATTTTTTAAAGGTAACTTGATTGATTTGTTTATTAAACTTTGCAATTGAATTAGTAGCACAGCTGGAATCACCAAGTACTCAAACAGACAACAGCACATCTAACGGTTAAAGATAAACTAATTTGTAAGACACACAGACAATTACAATAGATCAGGTTAGCAGATCAACATTTGCTTAAACACATCATAAGTGGGTGCGTTAGCCTTTGAATATGCGTAACAAAGACGAACTCGTGCGAATTGACATCCATGTCGAAAGTTACGTGGCCATTAATGATTGGGGAAAGTTAAAAGAAATGCATTAGTTGCTGATAAACCCAAAAATGTAGGATCCATGCAAATAAAAATAAAATTTATAAATAAAAAACATATATTAATAAAAAAAAATGCAAATACCTAAGTAGATTATGCCCTTCATCTTGTGATCTAACCTTGCAATTTTCTTTTTGAGTATGAGAAAGGTAAGAATTCTGCAAAAGTTAAAGGAGTATAAAACTGTAGAAGTAAAACGTGAAACATAATATTTTTTTTGAAGGAACTGGCGCAATAAGCGTCCTGTTCATTTCATTGATTAGATGGATATGGATTATATATTTGTTGGAAACAAAAGGTAGTCATATCCTGGGATAGAAAAGAAAATAAAGAAAACTACCAAGTAGGGGGACCTTAGCAGTGTGCTATCCAATTTGGCATCCTTGCTCATCACCTTACATCACCTTTCCACAAAAAGGCTCGCATTAGTTTTTCTAGTTGTTTTATCACCTATTTTGACATTGCATAAGGTAGACCGGCAAAGCACTAAGTGTTGACTTAATGAGTTGGAGTCTACCCGCAATGGATAAAAATCTCGCCTTCCATGCTGAGATCTTAACCTGCACTTTTTGAATCAATGGCATAAAAGATGCTCTTTTCGGTTTTCTCAAGGAGAGTGGTGCTCCTAGGTAGGTAATCGGTAGGGTCATCTTTTGACACCGCAATATCAAAACGATGGTATTGTCGTGTCCCTCCAGAAGACAGGACTGGTCCTGTGGTTTAGGTTGCCCAAGCCCGAGATAAAAAATATTGCATTTATTATAATATCAAAAAAAGATATTTTTCTCAATGTCATATAACAAAAAGTATGCAAGTAAAAATAAAGAAATAAAATAAATAATGACATATTTTTTTAATTAAAAAAATTATTTTATTGATCAATTGTCAAATTGAAAATTAAATTGATCATCCTACTTTATAATAATTCAAAAGTATATTTGAGATCTTAATTTTTTTGTCAAACAGTTTAAGTAAATAAGAGTTACATCCATAAAAAAAAAGCTATATTAATAAGAGTTTAAGTAAAGTTCTCCATTTTTTCTAGTGGAGAGAGAAAATCAGGGGATGGAGAAAATAAGAGGTTAAAATATTTATCTAGAATAAAATGGGGCTGCATTTATTTTGTAATTGGCCTGTCAGAAATGTTCTTAACACATTTATTTCATTTTTTATATGGATCTAATAATTTTATTGGGTTTTGTTGCTCCGGCCTAGTGTGTTGCTCAAGACCAAGAGCTCACTGGGCTTGTAACAGGGTCAGCCCTACTGGAAGAGTAATTGGATAGAAAGAGCTTTTCTCCCGGTTAATGTTTAACCTCCTAATTTCTTTGAAGATATCCAAGAGGTATGAAACAAGTTTGAGGTTTTCAACATGTGCCTCAACAAATATAACCGTGTCGTTCGCATATTGCACTACTTGCCGGGGGATGGAGGTTGTTGATTTGAAGAGATCTTTAGTTTTTGCTATGATAGATTGAAGCACATTAATAGCCAAATTAAAGATCATGTCATTTGTCTTAATGGCGGAACTCGAGGAAGTGGATAGTTCTTTGATCCAGGCGGTCCACTTCTTTGGGAATCCCCTTGCGTGAAACAAATTGAAAATCGTGTGCCATGCAATGTTATCAAAAGGTTTGGCAAAATCTATTTTCAGCATGACGGAGGGTATTTTCTTTTGGTGGAAAAAGTTCTCTAGTGACCAAGAATGTCTCAGAGATTGATCGCCGTTTCACAAAGACCGATTGGTTTCTATGAATTAGATCTGGTATAAACGGTTGAAGTCTTTGAGCTAGAGTTTTGGAAATAATTTTGGTGGTGGCCGCTATAACGCTTATAGGTCGGTAGTCTTTGACCACTTTAGGATTGTCTATTTTTGGGATAAGTGTGATGATAGCCTTATTGAGCCGTCATAACTCTAGCTTATGATTGGAGAAGTCCTCTATCATTCGCATTATGTCCGGGGTTAGTGTTCCCCAAAATTTTTTGATGTATTCTGAAGGAATTCCATCCGGACCCGATGCTTTGCCTTTTTGCAAGCTTATTACTACCTCTTTGATTTCTTCTTCTGAGAAGGAAGATTCAAGAGTAGATAGGTCTAGGGTTGCTTCACCCTCCGTAAGGGTATTAAGATCAATGTTCATGGATGAATCATTGCAAGAGCCCATAGTTTCCTTGGGATATTGAAAGAATGTGTCGTTTATTTCCTTTGTCTCTGTAATGTACCGGCCATCCTTTTCTATCAAGTTGATCAAATTGTAGTTTCTTCTTGCCGTTGCAAAAGCGTGAAAATAGTGCGTGTTTTGGTCACCTAGCTTAAGTCAGGTACATGAAGAGCGTTACTGCCATTTAGATTCCAGTCGATTAGCTAGCTCGTACACTTGCTCTTTAAGGCCAATTCTTAGCTTGCTTTCGTCAGGCAATATTTGGAAATGCTAAGGAGTGTATCATCATTGTGAAATTTTTCTTGTGCCCAATTGTGCATGGATTGACGTATGGCATGCATTTTGTTTAGGAAATTTATTGCCGAATTGCAATGAGAGGGCGTGTTCTGCCAAGTATCAATGAAGAGCTTTGATGCCTCTTCGTGTCAAAATAACAGACTTTTTTCATGTTAAACTTAGGATGACAGACTTTTTTCATGTCAAAATAAGAGGGCAATTCCCATTTCGTTTCTTGAAGGCATACAAGATTGCATTTAGAGGCCCTAATTGTCTCTTTTACTACCTTACATTTCTTAGGATTGCCGAGTCCCCGTACATTCCATACAACAAGCGACAAAAAACTAAATAGTCTTAAGTTTAACATAATAAAACTTGAAATTTAAGGTTTCAAAATAATAATAGGCAAACAGTGCCCTATTGAGAGAGATCAACCTCGTCTCTATAATCCACTTGATCGACCTCATCGTCTTCCTCAAAATCAAACTTTCCAGTAAAATCATCATTTTGCACTGTTGAAACAAATCCACAAACGTTTTCATTAGAGAGATGCATTGAATCAGTCTGTCGATTCGCATGCATGGAGCATGAACCAATAATTTCCTTTTGGATGTTCTTTTTTTTGTTTGGTTTGATTTGAAACTGTTTGGGAGTTCTGTTTAACAGAGGCCATTACTGTATCCTTATTATTTATTGTCTTAGTGGGTTTACCCGGGCCTTTTTTACTTTTGACCATGGACATATTTTCTATGGGGTTAATTAATGAGAATGGGCCTATAGTATTAAGATTAAGAACTGGGGCCTCTTCTTTAGAAGGCAACATGCCACACATTTTCCTAGCCCTGATGCATTTTTCTAGGAAAACGTGAAACATAATAGCCCGTGACTTATTTAATATATTATTTTGATGAGAGGTTAGTTTAATTTAATTTGTCCTGCGGGCAAGTTAAATGTCTAAAAAAAAGACATGGTAGCAAATGATATATATTTTAGTTGGTAGAGTTTATTGCATATGAATTAAGAGATCATGAGTTTAAACTCCGGTAAATACAATTTTATTTAGCACATATTTAGTAAAATTTCGCAATCTCAACCCGTCAAATATGAGTTGAATCTAAAAAAAAAAGGATGGGATAGTTTAATTTGGGCCGGATTACTGGCCTTTGAAATTAAAAAAAAATAATAGGGCCAATCCTGGGCCTTGTGAAGCTTGCTAATACGATTCAGGCTTTATAACATTGTTACAACTTTATTTGGATCAAATGTGCCGATGTGAGGTCCAAATATCAACGAGAGAGTTTGTGAATCTGAATAGATTACTTGGATAGGAGACTCATGCAAATATCTTATTTTCAAATGTCATCCATCTCAAATATTGTTCTAGCTGAATTTTCAAGATATATTAATATAAAAAAAAATATTTGCTCAATTAAGAGAAAGAAGAACAATTTGCAACAGAAATATTTGATGACTCTTATAAATATGTGAGTACAAAATTTTCAATCCACTTTAAAGGGGATAAAGGGAATCTAAAAAGCTGGGGATTTTTTTTAATATTCAGCAAATTAGGAGATTTTGAAAAAAAAAAACTATTTATTTTCATGATCTAATGTAGTGTAGTTCATAATTATTTATAAACCAGAGCAAATACACTGCCTCTTTATATGTCCCGTTCTTGATAGAAAGAGAAGAGAGAGAGAATTGGATTAATTGTATATTTGAATTGATTGATTAGTTACATGGGTTATGATTTTATTTATAGAATCAATCTCTAATTAACTCTAACTAATTATGTACATCTCTATAATCTATCCTCTCCAATTCCCTATAATACTTCACACTAAGGTATACTACATACACCTCTATACTACTTATGCTAATACCCCACCCCTCAAGTCTAGCCGGGTCGGAACACGGTGAGCTTGTCACGTAATCGAGTGAATTGAGGTGTTGTGAGTCCCTTTATAAGTATGTCAGCAATATGATCCTTGGTGCTAATGAAGCGAACTTGGAGAGTTTTGAGTTCAATCAGCTCGCGTACAAAGTGGCAGTCGATCTCAATGTGATTTGTACGAGCATGAAACATGGGGTTGATGGCCAAATACATTGCGTCAATATTATCACACCATAGGAGAGGAACTTCTTTTTGAAGGATGTGGAGCTCACGTAGTAGGAATTGGATCAACACAAGTTCTGCGGTAGCCATTGCTAGGCTGCGATATTCCGCTTCGGTGCTAGATTGAGCTAATGTTGTCTGCTTCTTTGCGCTCCACGAAACAAGGTTTGAACCAAGGAAGATACAATATCCGGTCGTGCACCGTCTATCATCTGGACACCCAGGACAATCGGCATCCGAGAAGGCTTAGAGGTGTAGCGATGGAGAAGCACGAAGGAGAAGACCATGAGTTATTGTGCCCTTGAGATATTGCAAGATGCGCTTAGCTGCTCCCCAATGAGTATCGGTTGGTGAATGCATGAATTGAGAGACTTTGTTCACCGCAAAGGCAATTTCTGGTCGTGTGATTGTCGCATACTGAAGTGCACCAACCGTGCTGCGATATAGTGTGGGATCCTCCATTGGGTTTCTACTTAGTGTGGAGAGTTGCTCGCCAGCAGCTATTGGAGAGGAGCACGGTTTCGCACCGTCCATCTTGGCTTTCTTAAGAAGATTCAAGATGTATTAAAGTTGAGAGAGAAGAACCCCGTCTTGCACTTTTTGTGCCTCAATGCCGAGAAAGTGGAGAGAGCCAAGATCATTCAAGGAGAGTTGCACGTTGAGATCCTGGATGAGTTGTTCGACTGACGCCGGGTTACTACCGGTTATGAGGATATCATCCACATAAACTAAGAGTGCCAATAGTTCGCTGTCTTGAAATCGAATAAAGAGAGAAGTATCGGTTCGAGAGCCAACAAAATCAAGACTGGAGAGAGCTCGCTTGAGCTTTGTGAACCAGGCACGTGGTGCTTGTTTGAGACCGTAGAGAGCCTTTTTGAGGAGACAGACATGCTTTGGCCTTGAGTCATCCACAAAGCCAGGAGGTAGTTGCATGAACGTCGTTTCCTCGAAATCCCCATTAAGAAAAGCATTGTTTACATCAAGTTGTCGCACCGGCCAGCCTTTCGATAAGGCTAGGGTAAGAACCACACGAATGGTAGTTGGTTTAACCACTGAGCTAAAGGTCTCCGTATAATTTATCCCTTCCTCTTGGTGATACCCTTTAGCAACAAGTCGTGCTTTGTATCTTTCAATTGAACCATCCGCATTCCTCTTGATCTTGAACATCCATTTGCAGCTAGCAAGATTTTGGAAAGTATGAGAAGGAACAAGATCCTAAGTTCTATTTTCAAGAAGGGCATTAAACTCCATTTGCATGGCAGCACGCCACTTGGGGTCCTTGTTCGCGGTAGTAAAGTATGTTGGTTCACTTTCTTATTCGGAGAGAGTGATTGGAATAGGATGTTTGGTTGTTGCATACGTGACATGATCGAGAAATTGACGTATTCGTCTTGCGTTGTCACGCATGTGAGTTACCATGGGATGAGAGGATTGGGGTAGTATAGAGGAGGTAGAGGGAGGGGTAGCATCCGAACTTGAAGGTTGAGAAGCTTCAAGTGAAGATGGAGAGACCTCATTTGGGGAGGAAGAACTCGCATTGGAGGGATTTGAGAAGAGAAGTGAGAGAGTTGTTTGAGTTGGAGGTGGAAAGGATTGAGAGGATGCGGGAGGTTGTTCATGCATAAAAGGGAAGTAAGTCTCGTTGAAGATTACGTGGCGACTGACGTAGATTTTGTTTGTCGGGAGATGAAGATATTTGTAGCCTTTTTGATTCGGTGCTTATCCAAGAAGCACACATGGGAGAGACCGATTTTGGAGCTTATGCGAGTTATAAGGACGTGTGTATGGAAAGCACAAGAAACCGATGACTCGGATGAAGTTATAGTCTGGTTTTTTGTGGAAGAGGGTTTCAAAAGGAGATTTTTGTGGATTAGCGGTGTTTAGCAATCGGTTAATGAGATAAACAATGTTATAGAACACATCGTCCCAAAACCGAAGTGGAATGGATGCTTGTTGAAGGAATTATGCCCTAGGCTAAAGTGTTGGACTAGAGATTAGATTATGAGAAACACGTTTATTCAGTTCATATATGAATGAGTGTATGGGTGACTAATATATATATTCACATATATTAGATCGACTATGAATGACACTTTGGGTTCACGTCATCAGAATACGTGATTCTGATAGTAGAACTGTGAACCAACGAATGACATTCTAAACTGTCCCTAGTGATATGTGGGATGTTTATAGAGATAAATATACTTCAGGTAAGAAGCTACATATCTACACTAGTATATTCGTAGACTGGATGATCATGTTCTGCTGATCATGGACATAGGGACGTCAAGTCTGGAATATAGGCACGTGTTAGAGAACACGTACTGGACTGACCACACTATGAGAATATGCATGATATATGTCATTAGTGATTCTCATATGAATAGTGTGCTTGTTCTTACGACCTGAGGTCACCATGGATTCCTATATGAGTAACTGCATACTTTAATATGATCTTACGTCATCCGTAACGGGATGATCATTAGGGTCATCATTAGGTATGCACTGAATCATGACGAGGAATGTAAGCGACCAAGATGGGATTTGTTCCTCTCATCATGAGGAAAATATCTCTGGGTCCCCTGATGAACTAGGACTGAAGGAAATTCATGGTCATGCTCAAAATTGATTAACATGTGTCGTTAATATCATTTTGTATTT
This sequence comes from Juncus inflexus, assembly GCA_024447665.1. Lineage (NCBI taxonomy): Eukaryota > Viridiplantae > Streptophyta > Magnoliopsida > Poales > Juncaceae > Juncus > Juncus inflexus. The sequence continues at coordinate 444,565 of JAJHPC010000019.1, forward strand.
ATTCAATCTAATTCTCGACCAGGAAAGAGATATTGATCAAACTCAAGGATGACATACTTCCATGCCTTGGGATCAAGACATATATCGTAGAACAAAAGGAATAAGCAAATGTCTATTCAGATAGGTTTATGATCGCTGATCATTTCATTTAACATGGGTAGTCATGACATCAGTCTACAGGTTACTCATGACTTACGATCTTTAGAAGATCGTTGCCAGCATTAAATGGAGCCTTCATGGTCACACAATGAACTCCATTCGTACGGGATGAATATGCCTCAAAACATTTATACATTTGATGTATAAATTGGTGAACGAAATAATCACTTATTGGATAATTGATTGAACAAAACAGTGCTATTCCGTTGGCAATGGAATAGTTCCGTTCCCAACGGAATATGTATGGAAACTGTTATAACCTTATATTCGGAAAGTATTTCCGGACTTGTCTAGCCAAGTCCGGTTATTCCGTACGTCTGAAGTTCGCGTGGATACGAGTAGAGGTTCTTTATCTTGAGAACTTGTGAGCGATCTATCTTCATCCCTAGGAGAAGCAAGGAGTTTCACGAGCCGAGATTCAAGAAGGAGTTTTTCGAGCCGAGCATCAGGAAGGAGTTTCGCGAGCCGTGTTTTCAAGAAACCGCTCGAGTTTTAGCAAAAGCTGCTTTATGAAACCGCTCGAGTTCAGGAAGGAGATGGTTGCGAGTCAGAAAAGTTTAGACCTACATCCGTTCTTCGTCTCGCGGATCAGGAAGATTCGAGGTATAAATTTTAATGGTTAATCTCGTACCTTTATTTCCTTTACGATGATCCTAGGGAGGGTTGAACCCGTAGGTTCCGCTACGCATGTAACATACATGGCTACGGGTTTCCCAATAGTTGTGCCATGGTGGAGAGGGCGAGTTCTACGATGTGGCGATGTTTCCTTTCGGCAAGGCCATTTTGCTCGGGGGTATAAGCACAAGTGGTAATGTGAGTGATGGACGGATGAAGGCGCGAAATAGGTTTGAACTCCATGCCACCATCGGTGTGAAGTGTTTTTATTGATCATGAGAGAAAGTTTTCGGCCTGAGTTTTAAAGAGGCTAAAAACATCACTTGGTCTTTAGAAGCGAGAAAGTAGATCCACGTGTAACGCAAAAAATCGTCGGTAAAGTGAACAAAATAAAGAGCCCCCGAATGAGAGAGGATGGGGGTGGGTCCCAACACATCGGAATGGACCACTTCAAGAGGTAAAGAAGAACAAGAAGCAGTTTTATTGAAAGGTAATTTTTGGGCCTTACCCTCACAACAAGCATTACAAAACGTTACACTTTTATTCGAAAACAACAACTTATTTTGCTTTATTAAATTTTGAATAATGGGAAAAGATGCGTGGCAAAGCCACCTATGCCACAAGTCGGCTGAAACGCGTTCGCCGATGTATGAGGAAGATCGGGTTATTTGAGTCGGTCGCTTGAAGAGGTGGTAGAGGCCATCGTCAAGAACCGCGCGATGCAAAATCTTGTTAGAATCCCACTCCTTAAGTAAACAATCAAAGGGGTTAAATTCAAGAGTTATATTTGTTAGTAGAATGCCCTAGGCCAATATATTTGAGACCTAGATGTATAGATTGTGTTAAACAAACATTGTGTTTATTTAGAGATATTTATATAATAAATGCGTATTGGTTATTTTATTCTTATTACTAAAATGAACTTGAATATGATATTCAGCTTTATATCATCAAAGTATGTGACTTTGATAGTAAAACTATAAAGTATTATGAATGATATTCTAAACTGTCCCTGGTTCATTCATAGGATGTTTGTGAGACAAACATACTTTATGATAAGCTATAAATGTACATCAATATGTTAGTTGACTGATGGTCATGTTTTACTGATCATGTCATTAACATAAGTATATGTAGGCGACCGTATACTGGATTGACCCACTGTGAGAATACTCCATGGTTAGTGTCATTAGTTATTCTCAGTAAAAAATGTATCTGTAATCCTTAGACTTGAGATAATCTTAGTTTCCTACATGAGAAATTTTATACGTGAATATAATCTAACATCATCTTTAACCGGGCGGTCATAAAGATTATAATTAGGTATATAATGAATTATGTGGAGGAAAGAGTTTAATTAAGATAGGATTTGTTGCTCTCATAAATTGAGAGAGATATCTTTAGGCATCTTGATGATTTGATTGAAGAAACGCACGGCCGTGCTCGAGTGAATTAATAAGGAGTTATTAATGTCATTTCATGTTCAATCAAATTCAGTGTCAAGAAATATTTATCGACCAACGTAAGGTTGACACATACCATACCTTATGGACGATATAAATATCGTGTAACAAAGGGATACAATGCATGAACATAAATTAGGTTTGATCGAATCATCTATACTTACTTAATTTGGGTAATCATGATGTCTTGCTAGAGGCCTCTCATGATTTATAATCCTTTGTGATTATTGGCAACATTAAGTAAACCTACAGGGTCACACACAAAAAACAACTATTGAGACATACACAGAAAAATCATAACTTATGTGATAAGTTATATGAAGAGCTACATAGTCAAGTGACACATTCAATCCTACATCTTATATGATAAGGTGTGTTGCATATATGGTTACATAGTTACCATGCACATAGGATATGAAACTTATGGACTATATAGGCACAAGAGACACCCTAAAATGATATAAGAAGGCATATTATTTTTGTCCAATTTTTGTGAGACAAAAGGAGAAATCCGAAAATTATTCTCTTGTTATTTCCGTGAGAAAAATGAAGAACGAATACTATCATATATCGTTCTTTATCCGTTCAAAGGGGTTGTTCGTGTGGATACCGGTAAAGGACGAAGCGAAGTGCGGCGTCTTTGTGATTCGGGTTGAAACCGTGGTTTGTTTGGAGAATCGGTTTGCTTGGAGAATCGATTCGTTTGGAGATCGCTTGGAGATCAGTTTGTGAGACCGGTTAGGCGAAACATACAAAGGATCGGTTTGGAAACCGGTTTTGAATCGGGCAAAGAAAAGCGTCAACCAAATTCGCTTTTGATCATCACGGATTAAGCGTAATCCGAAGGTACAAAGTTATGACATTTTCTTTGATTTAATTGTAATTCATGGATCATTCTTTTGGGTTTCGAATTCGATTTTATTTCGTTTATGTTTTTCCGCTACGTTATGAACGGTAGAAACCCAATAATATTGTTGTCTCGAGTTAATTGAGAGATGCCTATTAGGTTTTTGGTGATCTTGGGCATATGAAACACATTCTTGAGTAGTAACGATCCATTTGTACACGTAAGAGTTGCGTTGCCAATATTTTGAATTGATTAATTAGTATACCATCCATCAGAGGGTCCCGCAAACGGCTCGGCGATAAGAGCCAGTGGAGGGTTGCGAGTGAAGCGCTCGGGACAAATGAAGGCATCATGACCAGGTTGAGAGCAAATTTGACACCTTCCTCCTTTGTTTTTATTATTATGGTTGTTATTATTATTATTATAATGGTGGTAATTATTATTATTATTATTATTATTATTATTATTATTATTATTATTATTATTATTATTATTATTATTATTATTATTATTATTATTATTATTATTATTATTACTACAAGTATTATTATTATTATAACGACCGCCTAGACCTCATTTGTCGCGTCCACGAAAATCGCTCGACTTGATAAATTGCGCGGCAAAGGCCTCAAACATCGGTTTTAGAAAATTTTCTGGGCTAGGACTAGGACCCAAAACTGAGCCCAATTGAGAATTTGGAGAGGGAATTAAATGCTGGCCTATGGGTTGAGATGGATTAAGTGGAGTTGACCCTGTTGAAGAATTTTGGGCCAAATAAGTCGGAAATGGAGAGAAGGCATTAAAGTGAGACCTGGAGAGAGAAGTTTGGGGAATCATCATTCTTATCGCTGAACTTCTCGAAACTTCATTAGAAGCGATGAGAGTTACACTCGATTCAGAGTGAGCTTGCTGCTCGAGTCATTGCTCGTGACCGAGTAAGAATCCATGGAGTTGAGAGAGAGAGGCTCCATTCGTGTGGTAATGGCGGAGACGGAGCCGTTGTATTCAGACCCTAAGCCTCCAAGAACGAACAACACCAACAAGGTTTCATCGATTTTCTATCAAATCAAGGCCAATTGATCGGCGGAGCCTTTCATTTGTCGAAAATACTCATTGCAAGTTTGGCCCTGTTTATTTGTGGTGGTTAGTTTGAGGAATAACTCGAGCAATCTGGCCAGGGTTGTCGAGTTATAGAGCCGGTTTAGGATTTTTCAGACTTCGACTATAGTTGTACAATGAATAATTTGGCTAATCACAGTCTCGGCCATTGTTAATCGAAACCAACCAAGAACCATACAGTCTTGTTGACACCATCCCGTGAAGTCGGGATTAACAACCTTTTGTGGTTCAGTGGAAGTTTTTGCAACAGTCAGTTCCAAGGAAGGGGGCTTAACTGTGGGATCGATGTGGGTGGCAAGACCGTAGCCAATGAGAATGGGTTCCACTTAAGATCGCCATACCAGATAATTTGATTCTTCGAGTTTGGCGGCTATCTAGTTGGTGAATGTGATGATTTTTGCAGGGGTCGTACCGGCTATTGGTGTGATTTTAGTAAGAAGAAGGGAAGAAAAGAGAGGTACGACCTGATGATGAAGAGAATTTGCAGAATCAGGTTAGATCTTGAGGTTTTCTTTCTCTGATGAGCTCGATTCGCTTTTGGTCTGTCTATTTTTCTCTTGTCCTTGGTTGCAATATATTCTTTCTGATCTGCCTGTGATGAAAACAGTCAGAGTACTGTTTGAGTGTGCTTGAGGTAGAGGAAACCTTGTTGTACAAGGGGGCTCCTTCAGGTTGCACTCAATCAGTGACCAAGTACTGGTCTGAGGCAAGAACTGATCTTGAAAGCTTCTTGATCTTCTTTTGGATCCTCGCAAGAAATCCCGAGTCTTCATGCTTCTTTGAATACAATTCAGATTTGATCAATCTTGATAGATTAGATCAATCTGATTGCCGATTTTAGCAAATTCCTCAAAAGATCCACTAAAAGTAGCTGGAAAGAATCTTTCTTGACTGAAATTGAAGAAATTCAGTCAAGAGTTGCTTCAAGAATTGAAATCTAAAGATGCAATTTGCAGCACTCTGAGATTTGAGAGGTGAATTTGAGAAGAAAAGAGAAGAAATTGATGGATTTAAAAGCGGAAGTAATGAGAATTGCTTTGATATATGGTTGTTAAAATCCCGATTCAACTCCTAAAATCTTACGATTCTACGACTTTGAGTTGAGAAAACGATTCAACTCTCACTTAGAATCTTATTTTGGTAGAATCCCGGTAGAATCTCGATTTAACATGCAGAATCTTGTAGAATTTCACTTTCATTACGATTTTACGATTATATACCAGACTTGCAGTTTATTATATGTGATAGTCATGAAATATAAATATAATGCAAAAAAATATTTTTAGACTCAAAATAACTTATTTAGAATACGCATATAACTACTAAAAGAAAGATAACCTCTATATTTCAAACATTTTAATTAAATCCTAACAATAACAGTAGATCATTATGCCTTGGTCCCGTGAGTAATTAAGTATATTTTTGAATTTATGTCACAAACAAAATTATGTACAATATCTTAGTAATCAACATATAGCATATAAAATATTTATTATTAATTTTGAGTTTTAATATATTTGCTTCAACAATTTATACATTTAACGTGTATATATATAGGAAAAATGAACCAAGTGTCAAGTTTGTTATGAATTATTGAGAATAGAATGACTTTAAATTTGTTAGTGCAATAAATAATTTTATTTTCATTTCATGATTTACTACATGTTGATTATACTTACTACATGTTTGTTCGGTTATGGATATTATTTTTTTTATTACTAGACAACCTATAACTATTATTTACATTCCATGATTTTGATCTTATTCATCAATCTTTCATATTTCAATCAAAATAATGAGTTTTATTATTTGATATTCATTTACTTACAAAATAGTTTCTTAGAACATTACTTTCTAGTCAATTTATATTTTCCATAGAATTTTACGATTCAAATACAATTTTACGATACAATTTTACGATTCAAGATAGAATCTCGATTCTGACAACCTTGCTCTGATACTATAATAGAAAGAGAAGAGAGAGAGAATTGGATTAATTGTGTATTTAATTGATTGATTAGTTATCTAAGTTAGGGTTCTATTTATAGAATTAGTCTCTAACTAACTCTAATTAATCATGTATATCTCTACAATTCTCTACAATACTTCACACTAAGGTACACTACATACACCTCTATACTACTTATGCTAATAGTTTGAAAATTCGATCCTCTCAAGAAAGTAAAGGAGGAGATTATATATTTGATGGGGAATTGAATATGTTTTTGTGCTTTTCATTGCATGTGAGCAGTGATCTACCTACTTGTGTTGTATCTTGATTTAGATTCGTTTGATTTGTTTGCTTTTATTGTGGAACGCATACATGTTAGCGTTACATAGGAAGTTAGAAACTGATATTTCACAAGTCAAATAATATCTAGATTCATTTGACTTTTGAGACGTAAATAAGATTAAATTAATAAAAAATTAAAGTTTCAAAATTCGAAATAATTGATATTTAAGCAGAAAATCTGATACTAAAAGATCACATCCACTTAAACATAAGAACAATCAAAGGCTATTTTATTCATTTAATGATCAACCAATTTTTTTCTACCATAAATGACAACGATCAACCAATTACAAGAACATGCATATAGAGGAGAGAAAAGCATGGTTCCTGATCAATTAACTACTTCATTAAGTTTATAATTACATAATTCAAGGACATTTGGGGCCGCCTTCCTTAGTCTTCCAGTTATTGTAGCATGGGCATTCTTCCTTGTTGCCAGATGTGCCGGACGGTACGCACAAACATTTCTCACAACACATTTGGCAAAAGAACATGCACGGTTTCTTGTGCGATGTTGCTGAGCATCTGTACTCACATGCCGCTGGGCAATCTGCTATATATTTTAGACGATATAATGATAAATTGTTAGTTTAGATTTTAGTAGTATGGATTTTTAGTTGTTTGAAATTGATTAAATGAAGTATACAAATTGGTACATACCTTCTTTTTTAACTGAACCTTCTCCACCCATCTGCATTATTGATATATGCATTAGAAAGTATCAAGAAACAAACAAACGAAATGTTTGAAAATATATGTATGTATAAGAATCACTAGAAGCAATTTAAGATACCGGTCTGAAGTTCAGAGTGCTAGTGGCTTCAACTGTTTCAGCCTAAGAATTACGAACAATCAGAGTTAAATCGCAAAAAAATGAAAAAGGCAAAGAAAATAAAAACTTGAAGTTGGTTAGAGAGAATCACCACAAAAGCTGATGCAATTAGGAGAAGTACAAAAACAGATGGAATGCCTGAAAAACGAGCCATTTTTTTCTATTTTCTCTCCTTTCAAAATTTCCAAATGATAGTATTCGGAAGAGTTTATGCAATAGATGGTAAATTACACCTTTATTCATATAGTGGGTGTTGAGTGTTTATATCTATGAGTGTGTGTGCACGAAATTTATATAAGTGCGTGAACTAATGACATTTTTACTCTAAATAAACAGCTGTTGTGTATTTTATGTGATGGTATCCATTGTATAATTAGCAAACATAGCATATTTTTCATTATTCATTGTTTCTTAAATATTTTTGTATTTTTACTTAATTTTGGTTCATTTGTTCATCCATCCAACGAAATTTCAAATTTGATTAAATGTTTCAAAACAAGTATCAATATTTCTCGACCAAATATTAAAAAAAAAAGGTATCCATATTTGAATAATGGAGATGAGGATGATATTCAATTGCTTGCCTCCTCACCAAACTTGATTGAATTAACTTGCCACTTTACTGCTTTACATGAGACTGTAAGGCCCGTTTTTGTACGCAATTAAGGTCCATTTAGGGCCAGTACTTGTTTTGAAATCTGAGAAGATGGTAATACGTACAAATGTAGAAAGTTGGTAGTACGGGTTATTTCAAAGCAAGTAGTTAAGGAAGGGACTCTATTTATTCTCTCTCATTCAAAATCAAAACCCTAGCCTAGATTGCCGAAAATTCACCCTCTCCTAAACTCGACTGGATCGCCTTACTTAATCCTCAAGCAAAACAAAACCTTGTTTCACCATGAATATCCAAGACCAACTCCTTGATGTAACAGGTAATCTCCCTTTTTTCTATTCAAATTTAGATCAATCCCAAGTTAATTTAACCTTTCTATTTGGAATCGCACCAACTATGCAATTTGTTTTAATATCATTTGAATCGCACCAAATATTCTATTTAATTAACAAATATTTTACATTTTGATCAGTTGTCGAATGCAGCAGGCTAAGAGGCAGACGAGTACCTTCAAGACTAATTTCATATGTCTCCTCAATATGCCAACTCAAATTCCGCACTCGTACCTGCACCGGTATATTTTACTATTTTTCTTTTTAAAAATAAAAATAAAAATTGTGATGTTTTGATTAAAAAATTTCAAAAACAGATGGGGATGTGATCTAATCTTTGGAGAGACGCTTCAAATTCCTTTAATTGAAGGGATAAGAGAAATTAATCTTTCGGTTTGGAATAGTACCGCATTTTAGGATGTTCGCATTGGAAGTGCAAGGCTAATTTGATGAGACTTTCAACATTTCATAATTAACCCTAAACCCTGAAATTATAATTTTTTTTATTTTTCAGAGTGCCACTTCATAAAGTCCTGACTCGAGGTTACAACAATTGCTACGTGCTAATTCAGAACCGGGATCTCATGTATATAATTTCTTACCCCTAGAGTAATAATTTTCAATATAAAATAACTTTATATAATTTTTATTCTTCTCATTTTTGTATTTTTGTATTTGTTTTAAGGCTGTGGGTGAAGCAAAGCCCATCATGCGTTATGCCGGTGCTTTGGTAAGCTTGCAATCATGATTACTACCACCAATAATAATAATAATAATAATAATAATAATAATTATTATTATTATTATTATTATTATTATTATTATACAAAAAACTTGAAACAGAAAGAAAAGCCATCAGGAAGTGAAACATCTCCACCATATAATGCACCATCTGCTTATGCTGGCCCTTAAGTCGCTCCGCCGATCGTACCCCTTTGCAATCCTACTAGGTCCTACGCCCGTCCTCCTTATCCGCTAGCTGGTGTATCTTACTTTTGTATTTTAATTTTTATCTTATTTTGTGGTTTATAACCTTAAATGTCAAGTATTATTTTTTTTTTTTGAAACTCCAGAAGACGAGAGCCTTCCGATATTCTATTAAATAAGTTAAAAAATTGTTCAACATGGATACAAACCAGAGAATATATACAATCCATCATAAAAGAAAAAAAGAAAAAGAAAAAGAAAAAGAAAAAGCACGGAGTCCCTAATCCAAGATCCTATTGGTTTCGGGACTTATCACTAATAATACGTCTTCCAATCTTCCGTTTGTTGAGTGATTTCCATCAGAACACTTTGTCGGCGGGGCCTTTTTTGTCGGAATATTTGTTGATTACATGCCTTCCAAATGCTCCAACACGTACTCAGTCATTCCGTACTTCAAGCGCTTTTTCCAGCCTTATCCTCGCCCATTCTATGCGTTCACCAAAATTCCCCGACATCCACCACCACATCCGAGTCGAGTCCTTTTGGCCTCCAAATTTGTAATGCGAGGTCACAATGAAGGAATAGGTCGGTTGCCGTTTCTTCGGCGTGTTGGCCGCATATCATGCACTACTCTTGGTTTGGCCAATCTTTTTTTACGAGATTATCTTGGTTTATTAGATGACCTAGGATCATTAGCCATCCGAAGAAGCGAATCTTTTCCGGACATTTTGATCTTCCCCAACCTCAGGTTTTCTTTAGAGGTCATGCTAGCTAAGTGAAGCATTTTATAAGCCGATTTAGTTGTAAATTCTCCGGAGATTTTCCATCTACATCTCGGCTTATCTCTTTGGGAGGACGGTGTGATGAGCGCCAAAGCCAAAAAGATATATTGTGCTTCATTCTTAATCCTCGAGTCGGAGGAAGCAAGGAGTTGTTGAAAGTCAATAGCCCCGTTGAGATTTTGGGCTACCATCAAATTATCGTTACAAATAATCTCATAAATCATAAGGAAAAAAGATTTTAGGATTTCTTGAAAGGCCGAAATGTCATTCCAGAAATTCGTATTCACTTCATCCCCTATCTTGATGGAAATTGAAACTGTGAAGATTGGCATCAATTTTGCAAGTTGTGTGAGGAAGAAGGAGACAGGTTGTGAGGTGTTAGTTAGGTCGTTAGGCTCGTCAAATCCATATAAGAACCTTGATTTGTGTGGTTTATTTTTAGGGCGGCATAAGAGGAGCACTTTCATTTTCTTATCAGGGGTACTCGCATCAAAATGTGTTCTAGATCACGGCTTGTAACTTGCTCTCATGTTCGACTCGATAAAAGCTCGTTCGACTTTATCTCGAATTAATTTCGAGTCGAGTTCGAGTGGACCGCCACATAATTTATGTGAAAATTTTAAATTTGAGGGGTGAATGTTCAGACTTCCAATGAGTTTGCTTGATTTTCAATTCATTAAAAAAAAATGAGTTTGTTTGGTTTTCACTTTCAGTGTTTCTGACTCCATGAGTGATAAATTTGCTGTTTGCGATTATTTTTCCTTCGGGATGAATTATGTTCAACTTATATGCAGGGATGAATTATGCCATGGCCAACAATTTATTTTGTATCATTTTATTACTTTTTTTCTGTGTTTGACGACAAGTTGATCAGTTAAGTTGTCCTTTGTTGATAAAATACCCAAATCTAACTCATATCAGTCAATATCACAGTGTAGAAACGATAGTTCGGTCTGTCCCTCGCATGGAAATATATATATATTTTTTTAATGCACGCATGGAAATATTCAACAATTTAATATTTTCAATGGAAGTTACAAACCCCAACTGCTGATGATAAATGATAAGGGAACATTTATCATCTGTTAAGGGGATAAAAGCGGTCCTGACGGTAAGTGTTAGTGAGATAATGCCATTAGCCAACCGTTTGTATATTGTAATGAAGACCAGACGGTGTGTAAAGACATGAGGAAATTTCCGTTTTCAAAGGTCAAAACGAGATTTATATTGATTTTTTTTTCACACTTTAAAATTGGATCACAGATCTCAGATTATAGACAAGTGATCCCAATTTGTAAGGGGCCATATATTTGCACTTAACAGATTATTCATTGTTTCTTGATTTTTTGTATTTATTTACTTACGAAATTTGTTTCATGGTTCATCCATCCAACGGAATTACAACTTTGATTAAATGTTCCAAAACAAATATCCTTACTTGAACATAATGATAAGGATCATATTTTATTGCCTTGCCCCTTCATCAAACTTATTTGAATTAACTTGCCATTTGATTGTTTTACATGAGACTGAAAGTGAAAGCCAATAGAGGCCCATATAGGCCCAGTCCATTCAAGGTAATTTCAGCCTTGGATTGTATTGTTGGACGGGTAAGATTAAAGCAGAGATAGAAATGTCTGAAATGATTAGGAGGCCAACACTATCAAGTCTATCGTGCACACATACCCCTTACCTTTTAGGGGTGCAATACAATCGTATAATACACAACATATGAAATTATGTCTTGTTTCTTTATGGAATTTGGAAGATCGGGTAATAGTTTGATATTGGTTGAAATTATTAGGTGGTAGTCTCACTTTGTAGATGCATTAAACTTGCCTTGCTTTAAAGGGGCCACCAGTTTAGTGATTAAAGGATGATCTAAAAAGTTGTTAGATTCAAAAAATTAGGAGATTTCGAAAAACATCCCTATTTAACTACTCTCTTTGGATGTAGTCGTTTTTTTTAATGAGAGATACAACACAACTCTTGACTGATTAGGCTACAGAAATTCTTCTCACTACTAATTAACTTTGCATGTTTGGAAAGCCAAATATATAAAAAAATACGTAGAAACGTAAACTTTTATTATAATAGACCACACTAAAGTCTTATACTCGATCAAAAATATTAGGGAAGATCATCTCTCAGCCCATATAAAGATCTACCCTTGAAAGCATATATATTAGTGAATATTCACCGTTTGTGAATTATAATTTGTTTCTGATAAAAGAATTCAGGCACGAGTTTTTCTTTAACAGCATATCGACCACTTTTCATTAGCCATTTCTCTTTTCTTTTTGCACATTGTAATTCGAGTTCAAGCTCGAGAATTCTGAGAAAATCCCCCAATCCATGAGACACTTCTTCCAATTTCTCTAATATATCATTGAGTTGATTAATGTCCGCATCTTCTCTTAATACGTCTCGCAGCATTTAAGGAATCCCCAAATTGTTCTATCTCTCTAATAGTGTTAAGTACTTGTCGTCCTTCATGCGCGGGTTGGTTTAGTCTGGCTTGCCACTCTAGCAACGGACAGTTATTAACACACTTAACATTCTTTGACAAACTGACGGCACTAAAGATCTTGATGATTAGATTATCGACCCATCTCAACTTCTTTCGTACTTTGACTTGAGTGTTTTGCATCAAGTTTTCAGCGATGAATGAGGATGATCTGCTGAACGCTTCAATCACTACTTTCTCTACTATCTCACCCATTTATGCCTCTAAAAAATAGCTAGACTAGATCTAGCTTGTGTGTTAAGTGTTGAACAGTGGTGCTAGATAGGGGAGAGAGAGAGAGAGAGAGAGAGAGAGAGAGAGAGAGACTTAGGTGACTTGAGTCTTCTCTTATGAATGAAAAAGGGCGCTCTTAAATAACCAACTTATCTACACAGCGTGAGAGACGATAGTTTCTTCTGAGATTGGTGAGTGACGATAGGTTGCGTACCCTATATGAAACGAAGATTCAACAGATAATTGATTACATAATGTTCATTTAATAATATTAATAAACCTACATAAGTAAATAATAGTAATATTAAATATTAAATAATTATTACATAATTACTAAATAACTAATTAAAATATTTAATATTTATATAAATATTAAATAAATAATTGATTAATTATTTAAATACGGGGATAAAAGGGGTGATGATAATTGATAAGTCATATGCGAGACGAGTATTATAAGCATCCGTTTGTATATTGTAATCAGGTAGAAATTTCCTTTTTCAAAGTTCAAAACCAGATTGATTTGTATTAATTATTTCTTAAAGAGGAAGAAAGAAACCCAATCGACTGTCTAACAATAGATCTAACAGTACAGTTATATCCAAATTGTACAATGGTACATATATAGAAGACCACACAATATGTGACCATAAAATATTTAGGGTGCCTGTTTTAAGTGACATACAAGCATAACAACAACGTAACAAAAGTTGTGAAATATTTATGAAAAAAAAACTCAAAACAAAATTCTACTGATAACTCAGCACCAAAGGAAATTGCATTCAACCACTAGTTGTACCAAGTTCAAAATGATTAAAAGACAAAGTAGACAAAGAAAACAAATCTTGTGATCCATCCCAACTTTTCGTACCGAAATTTTCTGATCCGTCCAAACCGATATGCGCGACATGTTGCACATCGGTAGGGAATCCGATTTGAATATCTGATATCATTTCTTCTTCATCTTCCTCTCGGTATAATTCAAATAGTTGAGATATGCTCTTGAATCCCTTTATCAGTCTCTGTATTCCTGAGATAATATTTGGCACCGATGTGTTCTTCATCTTGCGATTAATTTACTCCTGCAATTAATGAAAAGAAATTGAGTACAATGTAAAATATAATGGCTAATATGTATTTAATATGTTATATTTTTTTACCTAGAATAATGTAGAACTTGGTGTAATGAAGCTTGGAATTTGTTGATTTTTGGGAGTCCAGCACTATAAATAGGTGAAAAGGATTTAGAGAGAAGTGTGGAGTGTAAGGGAAGGTAAAGATAGTGAAGAAGGTTGTTACAACAAATGATCTAGTTTAGTGTTGTGCTGTTAAATTACTTTATTATCCATTTAGCCTACCTCCAAAAAAAAGATAATTGCTTTGTTAGCAAGCTAGTTCATGTAATCACAAAAAAAGATGCAAATGCTATTTTGCAAATTTCTCTTTTCAAAATGAATGCATATACAAAATGCAGCCAACTTGTTATTCAGAGCTTTTACAAGAAGCCCGTAGAGTTGCATTTTAACCCATGAAATAATATCATCATAGCCCCTCTCCAAAAAATTCCTCAAATAAATATATATATATATATATAATGCTGCTTTGATCTCCCACTCAGTCGATGATTAACTTCTGTGCCTGAATGTAGTCACGACTGAGATTGCAAAAAGAAACAAAATGTTGGCACGTCTGCACACAGAAACGCACAAATCCTTCAAAACAAAAACCTTAAACTTATTTGTCAAAAAAAAATAACATTAATAAAGTAGTGTGTGTGAGAAATTTATCAACTGATACGAGAAGTATTTTTTTTTCTTGCATTTAAATAGAAATTAGAACAATACTATTTTCATCAATCATAACATAACATAGCACACCCAAGCTAGCTCGAAGATAGGGCATGCAGCATGCTGCATGATAGATACATCACCCTCTCTTCTTCTTTGACTTCGTAAATCCGATCAACACAATCTACCACATCCTTGATCACATCTTTCACTTCGGGTGTTGGCTTATTCTCTTGTCATCAGATACCGATACATTCATACATTCGTTTTGAATATTTCTTGTAACATTATTTTTTTCACTGTTAATACATTTCTTCATTTTTTTTTCTTTCATCTTTCTTTTATCAACACAATTACTATTTCTCAATTTCTCATTGTTCTTCTTCAACCACCAGCACTCTTTTTTTTTTTTTTTTTTTTGAAAATTGCTCAATAAGCAATCACTTATTGTTACTTATATTAATAAAAAGTTGCAATTATAAAAGAATTAAAAATAAAAAATAAAAAGCTAATAAAAATAATTCCAAATGAGTTCTAGCCCTAAAGATAGGAAACTTCGTCACCATCTCAATGACAGATTACCGGTTAACCTACGACTTCACCTCAAGGAGAAAAACGATGTCATTATAGGTACAGGCTAGGATTTCGCTCCAAGAAGATAGCATCAAGAGAGTTACGGACTAGGGTTTAAGGAAGAGGGCACCATGGCTAGAGTTCGCTTCAAGGAGATGGTATCCCACAGCCCCACGGCTTGGGTTCACCACCGGTGGAAGATGGCACCCAAGAACGTCACGGCTAGGGTTTTGCCATGAGGGGAGGATGACGTTCAATACCGCCACAACTAGTCTTTCTCCATAAGGGGAGATGACGCTCAATACCGGCACGGCTAGATTTTCACTACAAGGGGAGGATGACGCCTAATAGAGCCACTGCTAGGGTTTCGTCAAGAGTGGAAGACGAGTGGAAGCATCATGGCTAGGGTATGGCTAGGTTTTCGCCACGAGCGGAGTATGACGCCCAATATCGCCTTAGCTCGGGTTTCGCCATAAGAAAGGAACAACGGCAATGGCTAGGGTTTCAAGAGCCACATAACCCGTCGGCACAAAAGAAAAGAGAAAAGATACACGAGGTTTAACTTGGATGCTTGCAATTATAGTATAAATCAGAAATAGTTTGATACATTATATTACAATAAAAATGGCCAAGATAGATGGCCATGAAATACAATCTGAAAGAAAACCCTATGAAAAGAAATAGCACTCTCTTTAGAAATTTCTAAGAGAGCCAATTGAATGGAGACTGCAGCCTTTCAGTAATTCTATCAGGTAACCTATTCTTTGCAGATTAATGTTATTGTTGGTTTAATAAGTTAACGCAATGCTCATAGAGTACATTGCTGGTTTGCATTGCCTTCCAATTAAATTTCACTAACTAGTATAACTTAAAAAGGACTTGTTATTCAACCCTATAACACCATCAAGTTTCACTACTCCACCAGTCTTTCATCTTGACAAACAGTACATTGGAGTAAAATGAAACAGTCATTCTTTGAGTATTTTACTTGTTGTCAAGTACGTGCTTAGACTCTAGTGCTTTAAATTTGTATTTTAAAGTGCATTAATGGGATTTGATTCCGGGTCGGTTGCCTCTATAATCATAATCAGCAATACTATTACTAAGGTAACATGAATTTTCTAAGACTTAAACTGAGTGCCTCCAATAAATATCGTTGTTTCCATCCCCGTTGTATTAGTGTAATATCGATTCTTTTGGAATTGCATAATGGGTTTTTCAAGGCGGGACATTTTTCCGGTAATTTCATCACTAAGTGGTTTATTAACTTCATTTATACTGACAATTGATATAAGGAAAATTCTTCAAAAACCCTCTAATTTTTCTCAATATTATCAAAAACCTCCTATAAAGCCAATTGAATTTTTTTTTAGCCCCCTACATTCAACTTTCCATCCATTATGAGGTTATATTTATTAAAATGACTATATTACTCTTTTATATTAAATTAACTACTATATAATTAACACAAATTAATCTATACTTAATAAATAGATAATATACTATGTATTAGTTATTTTACTAATTATTGATGCAAATATTCATGCATTTTTTATTAAAGAATATAATCAACAGTATACGATATTATCATATTAATTATATATTATTATTTTTCTTAATAATAAGTTAATTATTATTTTTCTTGAGCAAAATACCTCTCTTAATTTCTGATTAACACTAATACTATATTACAAAAAAATATTTTTTATTATTCTATAAAGTTATAATTTACTTTACCGTAAAATATTTTTTTTCTTTTTTATTTATAATTTTTTTTCATATTTTAATTCTCATTTGCTTATATTTGATGTAAAATATTGTTTTTTATTTTGTATTTTTAATAACAAAATTAAATAGGAAAATAATTATGAGGGCATTTTGGTCCATTTAAAATTTTAATGGATGGAAAAGTTAAAGCTAATCCCATAGGCCCCGTTTGGATGAGGGATAAGTAAGGTATAAGTCTACTTATCCCTCTATACCTTGCCAAACACCAAACTAAAATGATGGAATAAGAAGGTATAGTAGGTATAAGATTATAACTACTTTTATTGGTTATAAGATTATACCTCATCTATTCCTCCAATTTTTTACCATAATACCCTTACTTCTTGTTGTTGTTGTTGTTGTTGTTGTTGTTGTTGTTGTTGTTATTATTATTATTATTATTATTATTATTATTATTATTATTATCAAAATAATATTTGATTTAAATAATTAATTAATATTAATTATTATATAATTAATTATAATCTAAGTAAATAAATACAATAAATTTATAATTTATAAAATAAATCATAAATAGTATTAATAACATATTATTAATAATTAATATATAACAATTTTATTATTAATAATATTTATATATAAATTAAAAAATAATTAAAAAATAAAAATTAATATGAAGTAATATCATTAATTAAGTATATCTAATTTTAATTTAATTAAATATATTTAATTCTAATTTTAGTTTAATATAATTTAATACAATATGGTTTAATTAAATTTATCATATTATTTAATTATTATATTATTCTTATATAATTATAAATAAAATAATAAATTATTAATTGAATAACATATTAAATTATTAATTAACGATTCTTGTTAATTATAGATTTAGTATATCATTTAAAATAACTTTACAATTCATTAATTTAATATAAATATTAATTATATACTAGACACTAATAATTTAAAATATAAATGAATAACATGATTATATACAAATATATAAATGTTAAATAATGTATAATATAATTGATAGTGAAGTCTTTCATTTACTTATCATGTTACGATATAAGAAGCATTTTGGTCATTACAAATTTTTTCCATTTTAAATTTAACACTATCCTCTTTCTTATTCTTATCATCTTACCAAACACTTTTCTAAAATTGAGAAATAAGAAGGCATAAGTCCTTACGCTTAGATTAAATTACACCTCTCTTATCCTCCATCCAAACGAAGTCATATGGGGTAAAAAAAAATTCAATCCACTTTATAGGGAATTTTTGAAGAATTTGAAAACTTAGGAGGTTTTTGATAAATTCCAGAAAAGACAGGGGATAGAAGAATTTCCCTTGATATAAATATATATCTGTGAGTCATATATTGTATAGTATTTTTGTATATTATAGGGTGGTTGGTTCTTCCTTCCTCTGTAAGAAACAAATTAGCAGTATATGAAATCTGATTTTTGACCTTTCGAAAAGGAAATTTCTTGCTGCCTCATTACAACAAACAAACGATTGGATTATGATTAATATACTTGGTTTTCTAGAAAGCTGGGTTGTAACTGCCCAATGAAAACATATTAATTATGTTGAATCTTAGTCCATGTGGGGTCAGCAAAACCATCGCCGCACACTGTCAAGGAAGACGAGTCGGTTTGGTTTATTTAGGAACGTCCTCCTTATTCCTTCATAAGAGAAGACTCTCAAGAGTCAAGACACCTAAGTCTCTCTCTCTCTCACAAGAAACCCACTCAAGCTTGAAGCAAAAAAAAATAAGAAACACGCTCGAGTCTAACTTGTATATGATATTCTTTCATCAAGCAACTTGACAAAGCAATGGAGCAAATTGTTGGGGTAATATTCTTTCATCAAGCAACTTGACAAAGCAATGGAGCAAATTGGGGTAATATTCTTTCATTAAGCAACTTGACAAAGCAATGGAGCAAATCGTTGGGGAGTTGGTCAACGGAGCAAAAGCCATCATTTTGAGCATATATGAAGACAACACAGGCATCAAAGAGAAACTGGATGATCTGGACTCTTTGGTGTTTAAGATCGATGGTACGGTCAAGCTTACGAATAAAATCAAGATCAAGAGAAACAAACCACTTCGCGCTTTGAGGATGAAGTTGAAGCGCACCGTAAAACACGGAGAGGACGTATTGCGAGAGTTCAAGAACCGAACAAATCGGACGGGACTGGGGGATCAAAAGGGTTCTTCTTCTTCTTCCTCTTCCTCTGCTCAAAAAATCACCAGACAAATCAAGCGGTGGACCCGGGCCTATGAGGATGTAAAAAGGCTTAATGAGACAATAAGAATGCTCAAAAAAGCAGATGTTGACGCTAAGGATTTCCACGAGTTGCTCAAACGTGAGATGTCTATGCAAGCAGACCGAGCAATAATTGAACGATTTGGTAGAGCAGATCATGATCCAAATATTCCTTATTGGGAACTAAGTGGTGATTTTGCATCAGGAGGCGTACTTTATGGACAAAGTGTTTCTTTTGAACTTTGTGGACAAAGTGTTTCTTTTGCAGCTTCAGGAGGCGTTTGGGGACAAAGTGAAGAAGAAGAATCAGAAGTTCCTCTGGATCTTTGGGGATTAAGCGAAGAAGAACAACAAAACGAAGGTAAAGAAGAAACTCCTCAGCATCTTCTTTGGGAACGAAACATAGATAGGATGGGGGACCTGGTGACAAGGCTGAGCATTCTTATCGAGGAACGCAAGAGGGAAAGCAATGATAGCCCGTGGTTGATCCCAAGGCTCGCAAAGATGACAGAAGCAGTAACTCAAGGCAAAACCGCACTTGAGACAATCAAAAATATCCCCTGGTTCATACACAGATGCGATAATTTAGCTCAAAGGCTCGAAAGAATGATTGAAGATTTGAAGTACCTTTCGGGACTACAGGTTCTAATAGAAGCTGAATACAGCGAACATGATGAAGCTTATAAAAACAAGCTATGCAAAAGTTCAGAATAATGATTATTGCTAGTAATGTTGTATTGTGGTTTTGTAGTCTTTGTTGTTATTTTGGCAGGAGTTGGGTAGAATAAATTCATTTGGCATATTGTGTTGTATTGACTGGATTTACATAGTCAGAGAAGAGAGGGTGATTTATCTTCCAGCCAGATTGAGTATGTATGGTATGATTGATGAAGATTGAGTAATTTTATTAAATACAAGAAGATATACTTGGTGTATCAGCTAATAGATTTTTAGTATACATTACTTATTCATGTATATTATTGTTGGTTTAGCAAAAGGGCCTATAGTAAATGCTACACTAGCTTTTCATCCAATTAACTGCATTCGTCTGCATAGATATTTCAAATTCACAAACTAGTACACTAACATTTCCTCTACTTTATCACTTGAAAGTATCAAAAGAACAATATAAATAACCCCCCTATATAATAAACTCATTATCAACCGACCGACCACTTGCTAAAATTTTCAACCCCTTCACTACATAAACCACTTGTCAAAATTCAACCAACCAAAAAAAAAAAAAAAAACGCCAACCAAAACATAATAAAAAATAAACCGAGATTCATACAACGACCTTTCTAGCTCTATGTATCCATCAGACTTAATTTTTATTTATTTATTTAATTATTATATTTTATAGACGACCTTGTTTGGAAATTTACAAAAAACCCCTTATCTTTTCTGAATATTACAAATAACCCCCTGTATTTTCGTTTATTACAAAAAAAACCCCTGTCAGAAGAAGTTTTCTTTCAAATACCCCCCTACATCACTATTTCATCCATTCCAAAATTATTTTTTTTAAAAATGACTAAAACGCCCTTATGTATATTGAATATATTTAATTAACAAATTAATTAAATAAACAAACAAAATAAATTAAATAAAAATAAGTAAAAAAATAAATTAAATAAAAATTGTTAAACACATAAAAAACAATTCATTAAAAAATTAAATTCATTAAAAAGAAATAAAACTAATTAAAATAAATAAATTAAAAAAATAAAAAGAATTCAAAAGAAAAGGTTAATATAATAATTAAATAGTTAAAAATAAAAAAGTAAAAAATAACTCAATAACAATTAATTAAAATAAAAAAAATATACATATTTAAAAATCTAGAAATAATTAAACAAAATATAATAATTAAATAAATAAATAAAAATTAAGTAAAGATAGAAAGAAAATTCCAGTTGTAAGAAAATTAAATAAGTAAAAAAAATTAGAATAAAATTAACAAAATTGCAAAATTAAAATACAAAAAATATATAAATTTAATTACCTGTAGCTGCACTATTAGTATGTTTCCTTGAAATAAAGTTAAGCACAATCCGGCCAAGTCCAGTTGATAAAATCTTAACAAAGTAATATGTTACAAAAAATTAACATAATATTGATATTAAAAAAAATATTTTTTTAAAACTTACAGTCATGATAATTGATATCTAGTTAAATGTTCTATGCAATTCTGTTATTCTATATTTTTTTTGTGCTTTATTCTAGAATTTTTGAAATGATTTTTTTTTTTTTTTTTGAGAAAATGTGGTAGGCTTGAATGTAGGGGTGAAAACTGTTCGGATACGGTTCGGATCGGGGTCATACCATATCCGTATCCATATTATTTTTCCGATCCAAATACGAATACGGATATTCCGGATACGGATTCGGTTCGGATATATGTACGGATACGAATTCGGTCCGGATATTATCAGATACGAGTACAAATACGGATTCATTTCGGATATTTAAACGAATATATTAATATACTAATAGATCATATTTTTTTAAATATTGAACTATTTATAACGATAAATCTAATAAAATTTAACAATTTCTAAGGGAAATTTGAAGAAATGCTAACAAAATAATAATATGGGTATAGATAATATCCATATCCGTATCCGAATATGATAAAAAAATCAAATATCTCGTATCCGTATCCATGTAGATATCCATATCCGTATCCGATATATAATAAAATATCCGAAAATGGATATTATCCGAATAACAA
>JAJHPC010000019.1:466684-517824 GCA_024447665.1 Juncus inflexus
CATTTGAAGTTCCTAATTGTTTGCGATTTGTTCTAATTATTTTGCTTGAGAAGCTCTTTTATTTTATTTTATTTTTTGGAAGCTTCTTTGACCTTCAGGCTTCATGGCATTTGATAGTTTATAAACCTATTATTATTATTTTGATGTATTTTGTGATTATTTCGGTATGGTGATTTTAAGATTAATCGAAATTATGATTTTGTAATCTTATAAGTTATAATCATATTGTATGTATTATTGAATTACAAAATATCAAATATATGGCAAACAATGAAAAATTAATATGCCTATAAAATACGAAGTCACTATTTTCTGTTGAGTCTCAAAAATATCATGTATATATTCATACAAGTGCACAATAAAAACATTCTATAAAGTATATATATGCACACACAAATAATATATGACAATTGTATTAAATATGGTATGTATGTAAAATGGTCTCTATAAATTAAATTGGATTCATTGAAATATTCACATATTTTAGCAAAAAAAAAAATGGTATTTATATTCACATATTTTAGCAAACGAAAAATTAGAAAACGAAAAATCAATTTTTTTCCTATTTTGATAGAGTGAGACATAATAAAAAAAATATAAAAATACTAATTTATCTCATATTAAATAAATATTATTTTTTGTCTTAGGCTTTCATTATTTATTATTTTAATGAATGAAAATGATATTATTTGGTGTCTTAGTTTTTCATTTTTTTATTATTTTAAAAATAAAAATGACTCGCTACATGACATTTTCTATTCTAATATAATGCGACATAATAAAAAAAATATGAAAATAATAATTTCTCTCATATTAAAAATATTATTTTTGTCTTTATTTTTCATTATTTATTATTTTAATGAATAATGATATTATTTTTGCCTTAATTTTGGTTATTATTTATTATTTTAATGAATAAAAATGACTCGTTACATGATTGCCCATAAATAAAATGTCACAAAAAATCTAAAAATTGAATATCAATATAACCAATTTATAAGCTTTATATATATATGAACAAATTTATTTGGAGTATTATAACCGGTGCACTTCAGTGTTTGTGTTCAATTTAACATACGAAATGTCAAAGTTACAAATAGGAAAGAATGGGGCCCATTTAATACCTTTCTCTTATGCTTCTTATTTTCTCCTTTTTTAAAAAAAAATGAGAAAAGTTAAATAGCTCCCAAAGTTAACATCTTTCCGAGTTTCGATAAAAATAAAATTTGTAGTGAGAGTGGTTATTGAATAAATGATAATTTTGAATTAAGTTAGAATTAAAATTTTAATTGTATATATTTATTCAAAATATTAGATGGTCAATAAAAACAAAAAAAATAATATTAATAACCATATTAATAACTTTTAACTATATTGACTATCATCAAGGTGATGATTTTGGGTAAACCTAACTAAACCCCAAAAAATGGTCCATGCATAACTTTCCTCTCTCTCCCTTAGTCACACCCCATTTTTTCTTCACTCTCGTCCACCTCTCTCTTCCAGTCTCTCTCAAGCCCTTTACACTCGTTCACATTTTTTTTCTCTCACCTTCTAACTATGGTGCTCCAGCCGAGCTCTACGATACTTGTGTGTGCAACTTCATCTTCTAATGTTCTCGACCATTTTGCGTGAAGTTGGTTGGGTTGAACTTCAATCAGGGAGTGAGGAGGGGCTAATAATTTGTTATCCTTGATTCATTTCTTACTAAAAACCCCCTTCAAAATCTTAGTTATTTAAAGTTATTTAATTCAATTTTGTAATCACAACTTCCTCTGATTTGATCCAAAATTGAAACATATCTTTATTTTTTTTTTCCAAAATTGATATGGTATCATGCTTTCTTCAAAGCACATCCCGTTATGACACTCTTCATTCTCATTCTAAATCAATATCTGTAGTAGAAAGGAAGTAATGCTTTGGCTATGCTGGATCTCTGTTATGACTTATATAGTCTAGAGGGGTGGGATATGGGCAGTGTTGCAGAAAACAGATTTAATTGCCGATTAATCGGTGATTAATCGTTAATCGGATCAAAACGTCTAGAAAATGCACTAATCGGGATGAAAAAACGGTGAGCCATTTTGGGTCCGATTTGGGCTTTTTTTATACCGATTAGGCCCAAAAAAATTTTTTTTTACAGTTTTTTATTTTCAATTTAGCTTTCGGCCCGGCCCATTAACCTCCAAAATCCCACCTTCCCTTTCCTCTATGCTAGTCCAGCACTTCGCGCGCTCTCCCCTCCTCTTCGGCTCTTCGCACGATCTCATCTCCCCTTCGCAAAACGGCAGCGGCGCTCCATCACCGGCGACGACGCACCATCACCGGCGAGTGGCGACGCTCACCTCCTCTCCTCTGCCTCCAGTGACTGGTGAGTCCTCTCTCTTAGTCTCTGTCCCTCTTTCTCTGTCTTTCCTTTGTCTCTCCCTCTCGATCTCTCTGTCTCTCCCTCTTAATCTCTCGGTCTCTTGACTGGATTACTCCCTCTCAATCTCTCTGTCTCCCTCTCAATCTCTCTGTCTAATTAGGGATTTATTTTTTTAATTGTTAATTAAGCTAATTTATTTTGTTAATTTGTTAATTAGGAATTTATTTTGTGTTATTCTTTGCTAATTAGAAAATTATTTAGGTCGTAGACGGCATAGTGATTAATGGCTTCTCAATCTAATGCAAATGAGAGTGGATCTAGCACTGCCAATAAACGCGGTTCCGATGGTTCAAGAGATATTGGATGGAATTATGGTGAGATTGCTAATCGAGCTATTAGTTTAGACAGGTTGAGATACAACTTTTGCCAGAAAGTTGTTGGTTATGGCGTCAACCGTCTTAAGAAGCACATTGCCGGAGTAAGTTTCAATCATATAAAATTATTGATTTTTTTTATTTTTTAGAAAACCTAAATTTATTAACTTTTTTCTTTGCGAAATTGTTGTAGGTAAAGGGGGATGTAAAGGCGTGTCCTAGTACCACAGATGAAGCCAGAAAAATTTGTAGTGAAGCACTAAAAGCCGTAGAAGAGGGAAAACGGCAGAAAACTATACAAGATGCAAATCTGAGAAAAGAAATTTTCTTGAGTGATACAAGTGGACAAAGTGGTAGTAGTGTGGGGAATGAACAAAGTCAAGAAACTATTATGTGTGCACCAGCATCGATTAATCATTGTGATATGGATAGATTTGTCGAGATTAACCCGGTGGATCCAACGAAAATGACACGCCAACAAAAATTAGGGAATATAATGAACAAGGAAAAAGTGCATGCCCTGAAACGGTATATAGCACGTTGGGTGTATGTGTCGGGTGTTTCTTTTAATTCAATTCAAAATAATACTTTCGTTCAATTGTTAGAGGCCGCAGAGCAATTTGGTCCGGGTGGTATGCCACCTACCCGATATGAATTGAGTAATCCTCTTTTGGGTGAAGAAGTTGATACGGTGAAGTTAATGCTTCAAAGGCATCAAGAGGAATGGAATCATACCGGTTGCTCTATTATGACTGACGCTTGGAGTGATCGCAAGAGGCGCAGCGTAATGAATATGTGTGTGCATTGTAGGGAGGGGGTATCTTTCTTTGATTCGAAAGAGGCTTCGGGTGACGCGCATACGGGTCAATATATTTTCGTATTTGTCGATCAATGTATTGAACAAATTGGGGCAAACAAGGTTGCTCAAGTCGTAACGGATAATGCATCAAATAATATGGCGGCAGCCAGTTTGTTGCTACAAAAGAGGCTTCTATGAATATTGATGATGATGATATTGAATCAAGCGGTTCTGATGAGGAAGAAACATGGGTGTCGGCTACATTGGGTGCTTCTTCTAGTGATGTTAACGTGCATGATTTCGAGATCTAGTTATTTTGTTAAATCATGTCTTATGTTTGTTTATGTTTTATTTTAGACTTTGATGTGTGTGTTTTGTTTAATTTTGATGTGTGTTGTTTGTTTGGATTATGTTTTAATTTGAATTATGTATGGAATATCGTTTATGTTTTAATTAGAATTATGTATTTGAACTTTAAATTATATGTTTTGTTAAATTATGAGTTTAGGATATTGAATATTTTTGTTATAAACGTTAATATTATTTGAAATATATATAAAAATTCAGTCCGATTAGGTCAAATCGATTAATTCTAATTAATCTCGATTACTCCCTACTCAAAAAATTTCGGCCCGTCCGATTAATCCCGATTAGCGAGTTCTACAATATTGGATATGGGTATCATATGACATATGAGGAAGAGTATGTTGGGGACTGGGAGTGATGAGAGTGGAAGAGAGAGAGGTGGGATATAATAAAATAATGTCAATCAAAATATTAAAATAACTTAATTACCAGTGTTAATTAAAATAATCAAAATAATGTAATGGAAAAATAAATAAACTATTTTAATTATTAGTGTTAATTGTTAACTGATGATTATAAGGACTATTTTTTTATTTCCCAAAAATATAGCACTTACTTCATTTATTAAATATGCAGGAATTTGGTGCAATTTAGACATACTGCAGTGCAGTAGTTTCTTTTCAAATTTCCTTATACTTTTTTCTATTAAAATTGAAGGATTGGTATTGATATAAATATTAGTTATATATTTATCTCTTTCTATTTGCATTTTATTAAGTGGCATTATTGGCATAAGCAAACACTAATTAACAAAGTGTCAATATCTGATCATCTAATGTTGAGAATAGAATTAGTTTACTTATCTCCTTCAACACAAAATAAAGAATTCATGACAAAAACTTTGAAAAAACTTTATTATGCACTTCATTTTTCAACATAATTAGTTTTGTTTCTTTCTATTTTTTATTATATTCAGGTAAATTGCTTGAATTTTACAACAAAAAAATATTTCACATCACAGTTATAAAAAATAGTTAACTCAACCCATGGTGCTTCAAATATGAGAGAATGCGCTGCTTACGCAGGAAAAAAAAATATTTTGATTATGCTTTTTCTATTATATTTCGGAGACATAACATAATTGAGAATATATCCAGATAGATTCACATCAAAAGAAGTAAGCATACATATACAATGGCACAGTAATAATTTATTTTTATTAAAAATACATATTATATATTTCTTTAAATTGAGGAAGAAAATAATAAATCAACAAAATTATAGAAATCGCAGCGAAGTGCGAGAAATTTCCGGAATAATGTAGTTTTTTCTTTTTTGTTGCAAATTTCTCAATGAATTAATAGACGATCTAATTTTTTTAAGAAGTTGGAAATTCGGGGATTTTGAAAAATATCCTTATTTAAATATATTGTTGTGTAGTACTTATTATAAATTAGAATTTGCATCTAATAAAAGAATTGAGGCCCGTCAGCAGGTTGACCGTTTTTTCTTAGCCATTTCTCCTCTTTTTGCACGTTGTATTCCAAGTTCTAGCTCCATAATTCTGATATTCCCCCAAATCACGAGACGCTTCTTCCAACTTTTCTAATGTATCATTTAATTGATTAATGCTTAAATCAACGAAAATCCACCTTTTAATACGTTTAGGGGCATTTGAGGAAGAAGAATCCCCAGTCTCAGTTTGTTCTCTCATGTCGCTAAGTACTTCTTGCCTTTGTTCTCTCATTTGCAATAAACAAATACGCTCAAACTAAACAGTACATATTAAATTAATTTTAGAAGTATTCAGATTTTTTTTTCTTATGAATATATGAAGTGCCTGCAAGAATCTAATTAATGAAATTGTAGAATTAAATATAAAATTTAATGGATAGGATAAAACGTGCAATTAGCTCTCTGTTTGGAGTGAGAAGAAGGCCTCTAATTGAGAAATTTTCCTTAGCGCGCCTCCTGCAAAAATTGTGAATTTCTTTCAGCGCCGCTCAAAATACAGGCGGACAAACGAGTCGCCATGCTGCAACACTCCCGTCTAATCTTGCGGAGTGGCATTACGGCCTGTTTGCTGGCACAAAAGCTATACTAGTAAACAAGGATATTCAAACAACAATATTCTCCAGGATAAAGTAATCACATTTAGGAACCTCAAAAAAAAAAAAAAAAAAAGTAATCACATTTACGTTAATTACATTCCCAAAAATATTATTCCCATGAAAATATAATATTACCGTGATTACAACGCAACCATAGAATCTCTTTGGCGGAATTGTTAAAAATACCATATTTGATTGATTAACTTTTCCACCTTTGATTGATTATCTTAAGGTCGTGTCATTGAGGTGCCAATTATTTTAATATTGAAATATTTAAGACGACACGCGGTGTGTCTATGTCAGCACAGATACAATTGCTTTTTTAAAGAGTTTGTGCAACATAAATTGTGAGAGAAACAAAAAAAAATTGTTTTCTTTTCTAATGATGAATATGGGGTTTGAACCCATATACTACTGTATGTCAAACAAAATCCTTTACCACAAAATTATGGGACCATTTGCGAATACTGAATTTTTGAGAATCGAGTTTTACAAAGAGTAATTTTATCACTAAATTTGATATTTTCTAATTTAGACATATTTGATAAATATTAAGAGAATATTTTTCCCGTAGCATCGCATGATCTTTCAATAATCAATCAACTTTACACAATTGTAATCTTGGTTAAAAAGAATATTGGAAATAACTGTGTATGGTTGTGATTTATATCCTAAACTTGGTGAAGTTCTGCGCTATACCACCACGATTTTTGAATTGTTATCTAAAAATAAAATCATTCATTACAATATATTTTGAAAAGTCTAATTTAATATTACATTTGCCTTTCTTATGGAGTCTTTCTTGTCATATACTCTTCTACAAAATCCATTCTCACATGCTTGAGGGGACCATATCAACATGCTAAAAAATGTCAATAAGCATTTAAATGGCCTTCTTCTACAGAATGATTTATAACTGATATTTTCTTAATAAACATCTTTGCCAAATTATAATTTTTGCAGAATTGACATCTCAATTATCAAAAAAATATTCTTTAAATTTCGATGTTTCAGATGTTGTAATTTGTACCCTGGCCATTTTTGGCAGCAGGATAAGCCAGGAATAAAATATTCCTGCTATCCCTGCCAAACAGAGAAACAAAAGAGACCAATAAACTGGGATAACCAAAATTTTAACACCAAAATTTAATCGCACCTCAAACCAGGGATAGCATTTCAGCTCTTTTATCCCAATTTTAAGACCAAAACACCCTCAATTTAAACCCAACCCCCTTTTTTATTTTTATTTTTATTTTATTCTCAATATTCTTCTCTCTCCTCCACATCATCTCTTTCTTCCTCAAAAAAAAAAAAAAAACATTAAACACTTCTTATTCATTTTTTACTCAAATCTCAAATATTCCATGATATCTTTATTATTTTCATAAATAAATTATATTAGTGAATTCTATATTATTTTCTCTTCAGTTTGAGATCAGATTGCATGGGTTTAATTCAAGTAGGTGTTTAAGTGTCTTTTGGTGTGTGTTAATGTTCATGATAGTGTGTTGCTTAGGTTGTATTTTTTTTTTTGTATTTGTATTTTGTGTGTTAATCATGAAGAAAAAAATTGAAAAACGAAAAAAATAAAGAATAGTTTAAAAAAAATAAAAAAACATATAGGAGCTCTTTTCCAATTTTAACAAAATAAAAGCCTTTAATACATATTTATTCTCTAAATAAATTAATTTTATACAAATTAGTTGTAAATACATATGACATTATTAACATATAATAATCAATACTTTGACACATTGTTCAAATTACAATAAAAGAGTATTTTAGTCTTTGCAAAAAAATTAATTTTTAAATTCAAAGTTATCTCAATTTTCATCTCTATCATCTTATCAAACACCATCTTAAAATATAGGAGCAAGAAGGAATAACTCCTTATCCCTACAAAAAGTTATCCTCAGCTTATTCTCCTGCCAAACATAGCCTTAGTCAAATTCAAAATCCATCCAGATTAGTTTTCCGAACTGTAAAAAATCATTCAGGTTGATGGTACTAATCTCAAATATTCGAAATACTACTTTTTTAAGTAAATTCCGCCTGTTAGATGCTGAACTTGTTCGTTTTGGCGTTTTTGTAAGCGTGTGTGATGTGACCTGTCATTCGTCATACTAGCTTGGAAAGACTATATTTTCTATTTTTAGAACACAGGATAACCGAAGTCCAAAACTTTAACTGAAAGGACTATAGAATGAGACATATTTTGTTGAATACGTAGATTGTGCCAATTCCCGTTTTGTGTCTCTAGTGTAGATTCAGAAAAGAAAAGAAAATCATCGACTCAGATTTTTTTTTGTTCTTTTTACCGAGAAAGATTGTAATGGCCAATGAGGATCAAGCGGATTCATCTTCGCCTGTTAAGGTATAATAGTTTGTTGCATTTAACCTTGAAATTTAATAAGGATTCAAAATCTTGTTATTGTATTTATTGTGTTTTGTTTTCTTGTCTTTTTTTGTTTTTTAGCGATGTTATACATAACACATTTATTCGTCTCGTCACAATCTTGAAAATCCATTAATCTGATTTATTTACCCATTTCTAGGTTTCTTCTTTTTCTGATACTTTGTTTTGTTTTTCACTTTGAAGGAGAATAAGAGTATCATGAAAAATACTACCTTTCAGTTTCTACTACTGAACTTCGCGCACATGATTCTGGTTATTTTACTCTTTGATGTAAAAGAATCATTTTTTCGTATCCTGGGGTTGGTTCTTGGCTTCAGCTCTATCATTGTAGAAATGAATGGTCTTATTTACTCTTTTCCTGGATTCTGTTTTTCAAATCTAATTTCAGAAAAAGTATTTTTTGCAATGAAGGTGTATTGTATTGTGAATGTATGGCTCGACCTACTGATATTTGTGCACAATATGCACCCTAAAAATCTCTTCATGAATATTATCACTGGATTTCTTGCCTCATGCGGCATATTATGTGGTATCTGCTTCTTATACATGCGTGTATTTGAAAAGGTAAATTGTTAGATTATAGCAATTTTCCTATTTTTTAAAAGGAAAAAAAAAATATAAAGATAAGTTTTATTCATGTAGGGGCCTTTCTTTGACGAGACTCGCATACCAAACCAGATCAATATAACTGACAATCAAGGTACAAAAACTGGCTTCTTTTTATTGTTTCCACTTCCTTACTATTGAAAAAAAATATGTTTATTTGTCTTGTTATATTCAAGTCGAGGTGATGACTTGAGATCCACAAAAAAATAGAGTTTAAAGTTTGTAAACAGAACCACACCAAATTTTTTTTACAACTTTACCACTGAATCACATTAGCGATTCTGCTTTAGTTTACATATTTTAAAACGAACTAGGATAATAGTATAATACTCCCGCTTCGCAGTGAATATTTTAATTTTATTATTCATTTTAATCTATGTATAAATTGTAATTATAAAAATTCAAAATAAAAATTTGAAATAAATTCAAAGTACATAAATAATATATAATAATTATGTTAAATAAGTTGTTTATATTTAAAATAATTTGAATTACATCATAAGATATTATATCTATTTAAAATAATTTGTTTATATTCTAGTCATTAATTTATTTTTAATGTAAACGGGTTTTGCTCTCTCTCCCTTTCATTTCTTTCTCTTTCTGAATCAATTGATCTTTCGCAGATCAAAATCAGAACCAGTTCTTGCATAGGTCTCTCCCCTCTTCATTTCTTTCTCTTTCTCTTTCTGATTCGATTGATCAGAAATCCTCTTTCTTTCTCAGATCAATCTGATCTCTTTTTTCCCTCTGAATGCATTTTGTCGTCGCAGAATCAAGAATGAACACGACTGAGACTAGGGACGCAAGAACTGAGAACGATGAGGCAATAACTGAGAGTGAGACAAGAACTGATAATGAGGAGGGTGAGGACGCCAAAACTGACAGTGAGGATGTAAGTTAATTATTGTCAATAAATTGTTATACGTTTTAGCTAAAAATGCTATTTTTCACACACTAAATTGTTTTTATTTTTTTTATTTTGCAGCTCAAGGACTCAATTAAGATGATCAATGCTGGATCCTCCTCATCCATGGGAATGTTTATTTGTTTTGCTCGGAGGCCTTCTTGTAACAAACAAGGCCACATCACTGGTGGCGGTTGGACTGGGATTTAACGTTATCGGTTTGTTCTTTGCGATGGTCTGTGTAGTTGCTTCCGCTATTTATCCCAAATTTAGGTATATTTATATGTTCCTGTTATTTTGACAGTTGAATCTTGATAAGGAATGAGAATCTGAATTGGAAAATTTAGCCCCACAATCAGCAAAATATACATGAATATAGAAACTGGACCCCACAATGAGTCGAAACTCAAAAATCAAAATCCTGTATTAGCACACTGTTTCAATTTAATAGAAAAAAGGGGAAATTTCATATTTACCCAATCAAAACTTCAAAATATCATATTTGTCCCTCTGAAAACTAAAATATCATATTTAGTATTTACCCTCCTAAAACTCAACATATATCATATGTACCCTCTTAAAATTTATTAAATATCACATATAGCCAAATCGTTAACTTTCCGTTAAATTTGTCAAGTTAACCATGGTTTAGTCTTATAAACCCTAATTAACTTAATGAGTTTGATTTGATAAAGACCAAGATATCCTTCTTCTCTCCTACAGTAAGGTTATTACCATACCACACTTTTCCTTCTTCAACCATTTCTGTCTAGTTTTAAACAATATGAAATATGAAACTTTTAGCAAGTTGAATCCTTAAATTCTCCTTTATTTCCAACAATCACAGGTTTCATTAACTGTTCTATTGTATTTAAGCTAGTGATTTAATTGAAAGAATCCATATTTGGGTCACAGTTAGAAACTCTCATTTCATCAAACATGTCATGTGCGCCTTTAGAATCACCAATCTTATAGAGTCAATTTACACAGCATCATTTAAAATGGTTGCACAGCACAATACGAGAGGTTGATTCAGCTCTAATTCCTTTTCACGAAGAAAGAGAAAATGACAAGGAAGAAATAATCTTAACAGGGAAGAAATTAAGGAAGGAAAAATTTGTACATTCTAATGTCTAAGAAGGGCATTTTTGTCTTTGAGATTAAAGGTATTAACTTAATTCATGATCAATTAACATACTTAGCGGCAAGTGTATTCGTTTGGCTAAATATGATATTTTAGATGTTTTAGATTGGTAAGTTTGATATTTTTGAGTTTTAAGAGTGTAAATATGACATTTCTAGTTTTAGAAGGGTAAATATGATATTATTAGTTTTTGGAAGGGTTATATGAAATTTTTCTGAATTTGAATATTAATTCTGAAAATGAACAAGACAAAATTTTGAATTTAAAAAAGAATTAAAAAAATTAAATTAAATTTAGTAAAGACAAAATAAAAATTCTGAAATTAAATAACACATTTACAAACTCAAAAATGCTGAATTTAAAAAGAAATAAAGACCGGAAAAATCTGATATTTAATAAAGCATTCAAAAATTTCTAAAATAAAGCAAACAGAATTACAATACCAAAAAAAGGATCAAAAGGCAGGAAAAAAATTATGAAAACTTTAAAATGAAATTTTGAAAATGAGAAGAAATTACGTACAAATTCTCAAACGAAAAACTGAAAAATCTGAACTTTCTCTGAAAAAAAAAACCTAAAAAAATTCTAAAATCTTTTAGGAACAATTTTTGTGAAGATTCTCAAAAAAAAAAAAAAAAAAAAAAAAATTGTGAAGATAATTATTTATGAAAAAAAAAAAATTGTGTGCGTGTGTGTTTTGGGTTGGGCTGATGTGTCACAAACACTTTTTAATGTATATACAGGGTGATGACTTACATTGAGATAGCTGTGTTGTTCGTCACTGCTTTATATTGCATGTGGATTCCTGTGTGCATAATAATAATAATCACATCTCGATGGATGAACGAAAAACGTGACTTGATGTGGTTTATGTTTTTCATCCCTGTTTTCTTTGTTCTGCTTGCGGCTGCGTACAACAAGGTGAACTTAGATTTATTTTATTTCTTTTTCTTTTCTAAATTGATAAAAAAATGTTGATGGGTAAATGTTTCTTTGATCTATTTAATTTTCAGCTCAAAGGACTGCCACCTGTACAAATGCCTAGTCCTATGCCAACCTTCTAATTTCACGAGAACATGTAATTATCATATTAAAAAAGTATTAATTTTATCAATATAAATTAATGTAATTAATTATTATATAGGTTTCGCCATCATCGTTTCTAGGTGTTTTTCGCACCACTGCATCCTCTTCACTCTTCAGATATCTATGGACAATCCATTTCTTTAATGTTTTTTATGTTATATTTTTGGGAAACTTGGAGGTGGCAGTGGGTGTTAATTAGTTTTTTTTGTGGAGTGAGTATAAGATAATGAATTTGGAGTTGTGTTTTGAGTTAAATTGGTTGAGTCTTAGAGGATAAGTCTCTTTGGACTTGTGTTTAAATTGGTTGATATTTAGAGGATAATTCTGGATAATTGTGTTTTTTTGAGTGATTTTTGTGTTTTTGTTGAGTTGGTATAAGATAATAACTTTGGAGTTGTGTTTTGAGTTCTAGATTTAAAGGATGATTCTGGATAATTGTGTTTTCTGAGTTGTTTATTTACTGTGTGTTTTTTGAGTTTGGGCTTTACCTGTTTAGTTTGGGGACTTCAGGGTGAAATCACTATCTGCTCTGTTAAAAAAAATCACTATCTGTTAAAACAGTTGAATTAATTTGCCTTTTTCCAATATTTATTTTTTATTTTTTTCCTTTCTAATACTTTGGCAACACATAAATCTTATTATTTTTTTAATTATGGTGTCTAAAAAAAACTCACATATTTTCTGGTGTTATGAAAAAACCCTGACCTTTTGGAATATTAAAAAAAACACTTTTCATTTTTCAAAGACCCCCAAGCAACTTTTAAAAGTCAGGAAGTAGGGGGTTTTTGAATATTCCAAAATTTAGGATTTTTTTTTTTGTTAAAAGATTCCAAAAGTTAGGGGGTTTTGGAAATTGAAAAATGAATACTAGTTTTGTTAATATTTCAAAAATTAGTAGGTATTTTTTTAATAAATTTGAGAAAGTATAGAAGTTTCTTTTTGTGAAAAATTTCCTCATTTATTAAGTGTTTATGTGTTTGGAAATATTTCAAAACTCATGCTTTGCAATGCATAGAGAAAGATTTCAACTCTCAAAAGCAAACCCATAAATCTCCAAAAATCTGAATTTGGTCTTCAGGTTTCTTTTTTTTTTTTTTTTCAATTTCAACTTTTTTATTTAATTTTTTCTTTTAATTATAAATTTGAATTTCATGTTTGGTGCATTCATTTGAACGACAAGGCCCCTTTTAGGATGCAATGACACTTAAACAAAGATTTACAAGTCAACAATATTTAATATAATAATAATCTTACCAACCCACCTCTAATAGAGTGGTAAAACAACATTCCACAAATAATACTCTACATTGGTAAATTTATTTAATTGAATGATCCATATTAAATCTAAAGTGGAATGTAGTATACATTCATTTTCTTTTTTAAAATAGATGAAAAAGAGTAAATTAGTAATTTTATCTTTGTAAATCTTTTCTTTTGTTCATTTCTGTTTCAACCGTTTAACTTCTCTCTAGTTCCAATGCTTCTCTTTCCTTCTTTTCTATTTTCACCATTCGTTCTCCCTCTCCATTACTTCTCCATTTTTTCTCTTCTCAGCAAAAATTGAAATTTGAACATGGAGAAGAAAGGAACCCGAAGAGCAGCTTGACAAAGAACACAAAAACAATAATAAGCTTTTCACCCACGAACTGCCAGTTCTTTAGAGGGGAAAACACGTCGCAAGAAGCAACATTTTATATGTAACTTTTTATGTCTTTTTTATATGTTTATAATTGATGCTAATTTGCTATTCTTAATTGGTGTTAATTTGAGTGCTAATATTAGAGTAATTACAAAAAACCGACTTATAAAATTTTAAGATATTTAGAAAATAATTCACTCTCTCTTAATTGGTTTATTTAGGTTATGTAAAGTAATTAAGAAAAAATCCATTCACACAGCTAAAATCATGATTTTATCGGAAATAGCATTTACTGTTGAAATTAAATACTTGTGTTAATTACATGTTATTGTTGAACACTTTAAATTGATTGCGTTTGATGTTTGTTATATCAAATTAAATATAAAAATTAAATACTCGCAGCGTAGCGCGGGCATTAACCTAGTAATTTTTAAATGATATTTTCTTAATAGACATCTTAAATGCCAAATTTTACTTTTTGCATAATTGGCATCTCAAATATCAAAAAAAAAAAATATTCTTTAAATTTCGGTGTTTCAGATGTTGTAATTTGTACCCTTAATCAAATTCAAAATCCTTCCAGATTTGCTTTTTGAATTGTAAAAATCCATTCAGATTGGTGGTACTAATCTCAAATATTCAAAATAATACTTGTTAAGTCAATTCCGCATCTTAGGGCTTGTTTGGATGTGTTAAATTTTCTAGTATAGTATTAGAATATTTCTCGTGATTGGAATTCGCAAAATCCAAATACCAAAGTATTATAAATTCTAGAGTTTGTGAAAAAGTGTTGTGTTTGGATGTAAATTAGCAAATTTGTAAGAATTTATAATATAATATAAAATAATATAATATAATTTTGTATGATTCCTAAAAATTTACTAGAAAAAACTTAACAAAAAGTTAAGTTTTCAAAGTTGGAAGCTTAGAGCTTTGTATACAAAATTTATTAAAAGTTGGTAAATATTTCTAATACTAAAAATTCCTAAAATGCATCCAAACATGCATTTTCAAAAAATTGGAAAATATTTTTAATACTAGGCTAAACGAAATAAATGGGGAATGTTTGATTTTAGAGAATATGAGGGAAAGAAAGGGTGCTTTTGAAAATAGAAATGATGGTAAAGTTTTTGAGAGAATTGCTTTTCTTTGAATGGCTCAATTTCTTGCAATTTTCCTCTCCACACTCCTCATGATTGCATATATTATCTACAAATTCATCTAACCCATCAATTCACAACTTAAAATCATCAATTGCAGCTGAAATTGAGATAAAAAGGGGAAAGAAATTCAAAATTGATTAATACTGAAGATTGAGAAGATGTTCTACATCAATTAGCAAAAAATCTTTTTACAGTTGTGTACAAGTTAGCACAAAAGAGATGAAATTGAGGGGGAGAGAGAGAGAGCTTCAATGGCAGAGGCCAAATTCGTTTAGTTTTAGAGAGAGAGACCGAGCAGCAGAGAGAGAGCGATACGAGAAGACACGGTGGACGAGCGAGTAGAGATAGAGAAAGAAATTGTTTTCCGCTCATTTTGGACGGAAAACAAAGAGAGAAAACCCCTTTTTTGTGGGTCTGGGAAAGGGTTCACATGTGCATTAAACAAGCGAAAGAAGTCCATTTCTAAGAATTGCATTTATTTTCTCAACAATTCTACCAACAATCAAACAGGCCCATACTAGCCATCCAAACAATAGATGCCGAACTTGTTAGTTTGCATATTTATAAAACGTGTGTGATGTGGCCTGTCATTTCAACACTAGTTTGGAAAGACTATATTCTCTATTTTTAGAATGCAGGATAACCAACACTTTAATTGAAAGGACTAGAATGGGACATGTTGTTGAATACGTAGATTGTGCCAACTCCCGATTTGTGTCTTAGTCTAGATTCAGAAAAGAAAAAAAATCAGCAACTCAAATTTTTTTGTTCTTTTTGCCGAGAAAGATTGTAATGGCCAATAAGGATCAAGCGGATTCATCTTCGCCTGTTAAGGTATAATAGTTTGTTACATTTAACCTTAAAATTTAATAAAATCATGTTATTTGTTATATTAGATGTTAAAGTCTAGTATATTAATTGTCCAGCTCAACTATTCGGCTCACATCATATTGTATTGAAAAAAACATAAACTTGATAAACTTGATTAGTGCGAGTAGTTAATACACTGACATATTTAAATCACTCAAATTTATATTCACTATACAATATGGGACTAATCAAATAGTCTCAATTTTCACTAATTTGGTTCCGGGGTGTAATAACCTCATCCACTTAAATTTCTGACGTTCCCGTCAGAACTGACACGTGGTCTCAGTCTCGTCCTAGTACACATTCGTGAGCACAATTCTGGGGGTACTATCATGAGGCCGGAAACGTACCATATCATTATCATACCCAGAGAATCTGAGGATCGTATACGACTCAGTGGGGATATATGTATGGGGTGAAGGTGCGCACAAATGTGTACTAGGACGAGACTGGGATCAGGTGTTAGTTCTGACGGGGACGTTAGAAATTTAAGTGGGGGAGTTTATTACATCCCGGAACCAAATAATGGAAAGATGAGCTAGTTGATTGGTCTCACCTTGAGTAGTGAATGGAAATTAGAATTACATAAATATGCTAGTGCACTAACTACTAGCACTTACCAAGTTTAAGTCTTTTTCATGACAATATGATGCGGGTCTGATGGTTGGGCTGAACCAATTAATGTATTAGATTGTAACAAATGGTATTCATAACTAAATCCTGGGAGTACTATCGTGCGGCTGGAAACATACAATATCATTATCATACCCAGAGAACCTGAGTATCTTATATGGCTTAGTGGGGATATATGTATGGCTGTTATTTGTTAGAGCGTAGTACATTAACTGGACCAGCTCAACTATCAGGCTCACACCATATTGTCCTGAAAAAGGCTTAAGTTTGGTTGGTGCTAGAAGTTAATGCACTAGTCTATTTAAGTCACTCAAATTTATATTCACTATTCAATGTTCGACTAATCAACTAATCTCCATTTCCACTAATTTGGTTCCAGCTTGTAACATTAGAACTCAAAAATAAAGATAAAAGGAGAAAGAAAGAGAGATAAAGGTATCTTTTATTCAATTTGTTCAATTCTCTTCTACATTACATGACTATTTATAAAAAGAGCAAAATCTTTCAAATTACAAGGTAATAAAGATATTTAATACAAAACACAACTAGTGGAGATGATGGGAATTTGAAGATCAAAAGCTTGGAACTTGACATCTAAATTATTATTGTATTCACGACACTTCTCCTTGAATGTTTGTTTCATGCGCAATAAAAATCTGTCTCGTTAAAAACCTTGCCAGAAAAACTCAATGGGACAAAACCTTGACTAAGAAAAAAGAATACATAACGCATTATTTCGCCCCTTCATGAATACAAATATTTTTAAGGCGACGAAACCCAATTTTGTAAATCATTTTCTTGAAAGTTGAAGCTGGCAATGATTTGGTAAAAATATCTGCGAGGTTATCACTTGACTGGATTTGTCGGATATCTATCTCACCATTCTTCTAAAGATCATGTGCGAAAAAAATCTTTGGTGAAATATGTTTTGTTCTATCGCCTTTGATGTATCCATCTTTTAACTGTGCTATACATGCTGCATTATCTTCGAATAGCATAGTTCCCTTATTATCATCATTATTAAATCCACATTTTCTCGAATAAAGTGTATCATGAAACATAGCCAAATGCATTCTCGGCTTGCTTCATGAATAGCTATAATTTCGGCATGATTTGATGAAGTAGCAGTGAGGGTTTGCTTTGTTGAACGCCATGATATAGCAGTACTTCCATATGTGAATAAATAGCTAGTTTGGGATCGTGCTTTGTGAGGATCAGATAAATATCCTGCATCTGCATAACCAATTAACTTTAGTTTAGAAATATTAGAATAAAACAATCCCATATCAATAGTTCCTTTGAGATACTGCAAAATATATTTAATACCGTTCCAATGCCTACGAGTTGGAGCGGAATTATACCTAGCTAATACATTAACAGAAAATGTGATATCGGGTCTTGTACTATTAGCAAGATACATTAGTACACCAATAGCATTAAGATATGGTACTTCAGGATCAAGAATTCCCTCATCATTTTTCATGCGGTCTAAAAAGGATCTTTATTCACATAAAGTGTTTGAACGACCATTGGAGTATTGAATGGATGTGCATTATCCATGCAAAATCGTTTTAACATTTTTCTACATAATTCGATTGATGAACAAATATTCCTTTTTGGGAAATGTTCAACTTGCAAGCCAAGACAAAATTTTGTCAGTCCAAGATCCTTCATCTCAAATTCTTTCTTTAAATAATCTGCTACTTTTTGGATCTCTTCATGAGCTCCAATAAGGTTTAAATCATCTATTGTATACTGGAGACCTATAGGTGGGTCTACTACGTGCGGAAGTGTGAAAATTATACTATTTTTTTGGATTTTTACTTTTTAATATTTTTAGACTTTTGGATGATGGTTGTACAAATTCTAATTAACAAAATAAGTTAAATAAACAAGAAATTAAAGGAAATGAAAAAGGAAATCGATACCGAACAACAGATCTGTTGACGAAGTTCTGCAAGGTGGTTGCGTTAGCCTTAACTACCCGTTTACTCGCTAGCGGCCTTTACCGCATTCACGAATTGCCTACTCTTCGGGACTTGCCTTGCGGCTCTGATTTCACTAACAAACAAGATTGTTTACAAGACCTTGAACCACCGCCGCCTTACAACAATGACGGCCGGTGGAACAATCAACTTACAACTAGATTTCTTTAACTTCAACAAACACAAGTGAATCAATCGCTAATCTCTCCTAAAAGTTTTGAGTGAATTAAATTCAATAATAAAAAGAGAAATATCTTGCTTTTTGCTTAAAAAAAGCTGGTGTCGATTTCTGATTAGAGCTGCCGTTTATAAAGAAGGAAGTAGCAGCCCACTGAAAAGGAAAAATAGATTATTCTGTTGCCAACGAAAATATTCCGTTGACAACGAAAAGTTAAAAAGGAAATAGAATCAGTCCAATTATAGCTCAAATAGCTAGAAATCTGTATATTCATTTGCCAGTGGAATTATTTTGTTGCCCACGAAATGAGACAGTTTTTCAACCAAGAGTACAGAAGGGTAGCGTTCCCAACGGAATGGAACCTTGTCTATTCCATTGCCAACGGAATAGACATGATTTATTCCGTTAGGAACGGAATAAGACAGAATAACAAGATTTTCTCAATTTAGTATATAATAGAATAAACTCAAGCTACCTACAAAAACTCTAGAAAAACACGAAGAGTTCCAAAGCCTAAAATCTTGAAAAAAAAGCAAGGTGCCTTCTTGTCCTTCCGAGATGAGAGAAGAGCATCCGAGATGATCACACCTTTACTTCCAAAAACTCGAAAATGGCTTTTTTCTGATCTAGACAAAACATTCTCAAAAATATATTAGTAGCTCGAAATAGTTTTAAATATCATTAAACTGAGAATAACATCATCTACATATACAACAATAATTTATTACAAAACCATATGCAGATTTTCTTATAAAAATACATGGGCAATTTGATCATTGATATGCCTTCATTTAATAAATATTTGCTAAGGTGATTATACCACATATGCACAGATTTTTTTAATCCATACAAGGATCTTCGTAATTTAACGGAATACATCTCTTGAGAGTATGTATTAAATGCTTCAGGCATTTTAAATCCTTCAAGGATTTTCATAAAGATATTGCCATCAAGTGAGCCATATGAACAGGCTGTGACTACATCCATGAGACGTGTTTCTAGTTTTTCATGTACTGTCATACTTAATAGATAACAAAAAATTATTGTGTCCATA
Organism: Juncus inflexus; assembly: GCA_024447665.1. NCBI lineage: Eukaryota > Viridiplantae > Streptophyta > Magnoliopsida > Poales > Juncaceae > Juncus > Juncus inflexus. The sequence continues at coordinate 486,324 of JAJHPC010000019.1, forward strand.
ACTAGAGAATATGTTTCATCATAATCAAGACCTAGCTTTTGAGAAAATCCTGAGCCACAAGTCTTACTTTGTATCGATTAACTTCATTTTGTTGATTTTTGTTTTCCCACAAAAACCCATTTATATTCGACGGGTTTTATACCAGCTCGTGTTTGGACTACAAGTTCAAAAACTTCACACTTATTAAGTGCGTTCATTTCTGATTGAATTGCTTCTTTTGATTGTGGCCAAGCAGGTCTTTGTCGACACTCTTGCACAGATTTTGGATCCACACTATCTTGCATGATATTTAAAGCAACATTATATGCGAAAACATGATCAACAATAATTTCTCATCTATTTAAATCCCCCCCCCCAATTAGCAATTGTTATTGATTGTTTAAGATTTTCTATAGTTTCAGGGACATGAAGTTCTTGAGGACTTTCATGATTTATTGTATCTTGAACGTTTTCATTAATATTTGATTCTTGTACTGCACTTTCTTCGTTATTCGATACTTTTATTCTTGTAGGATTTTTATCTTTAAAATCCATTGGTCTACCACGCTTCAGGCGTGCTTTAGATTCATTTACTATAGAGGTTGATGGTCATTCTGGGATGTCAATCCGTATTGGGACATTAACAACAGGTATATGTGACCTAGTCACTCTCTTGGAATCAACAAATGTATCAGTAGCAATTTGTTTGCTATATTTTGCAAATGAATTATTCTTTGAAATTCTAGTTCACATGCTTTGGATCTGGGGTCAAAATGAGACAAGGATGGGGTTTTCCTTGTAAGATCATGTTTTTTTTTTTTTTTCCTTCACTCCTATTAATGGAAAATTTGTCTCGTCAAATCGACAATATGCAAAGCATGCTGTAAATAGTTCTCCTGTCAATGGTTTAAGATATCGAATTATTAAGGATGATTCAAACCCAACATTTAAGATATCGAATTATTAAGTATGATTCAAACCCAACATATATGCCTAATCTTCTTTGGGAATCCATCTTGGTGCGTTGCGGTGGTGCTACTAGCACATATACCGCACATCCAAAAATTCTAAGATGGAAAATATTTGGCTTATGACCAAAAGCCAAATTGTACGGGAGAATATTTATGATAACTTGTTGGCCTTATTCTAACAAATGTTGATGCATGTAAAATAGCATTTCCCCAAGCAGATGTTGGCGATTTTGATTTCAGAATTATTGGTCGTGCAATCAATTGGAGTCTTTTAATAAATGATTCAACTATACCATTTTGTGTATGAACATGAGCTACTTGATGCTCAACATTTATTCCAATTGATATACAATAATCATTAAAAGCACGAGATACAAATTCCGTAGTATTATCAAGGCGGATATTTTTATTTGATAATCTGGAAATTGTGCTATTAAACGAATTTTTTGAGCAAATAGTCTTGCAAATGTCATGTTGCGAGTTGATAATAAGCAAACCTGAGACCATTTTGAAGATGCATCAATTAAGACCATAAAATATCGAAATTGTCCGGATGGTGGGTCTAAATATCCACATATATCCCCATGAATATGTTCTAAAAATGCAGGGGATTCAATTCCAACCTTTGTTGGTGATGGTCTAGCAATTAATTTACTTTCATAACATGTAGTATACATAAACTTATCATTTGTTAGAACCATTTGATTTTTCAATGGACAACCAAGAGAATTTTTAATTATTCTCCTCATCATTGGTACAAATCACTTGAAAAAAAACTGGTAAGTTTTCTAATATAGGTTTCTTTCTGGAAATATATTTCAGAATGCAAATATACACAACATTCATCTCATTTAAAGTTTCGATGTGTTGACATCCATTATCCATTATCGATGATATCTTGAAAATTCAATAAATTTCTCTAAGACTTTGGGGAAAATAATGCATTATGCATGACTAATTTTGTCCCCTTTTGTAGGCATATATTGGCTTTTTCGGAACCTTCAATTAAATTTGAGTTCCCAAACTTTTGTCTTATTCATTATTATTAAATGAAAGAAATATTTTTTTACTTTTAAAGATTGTATGAGTATCAACACTATCAACGATGCACATGAAATATTTTTTACTTTTAAATAATGCATTATGCATGACTAATTTTGTCGCCTTTTGTTTTTTAGAGATGTTATACTATACATAACACATTTATTCGTCTTGTCCATTTATCTGCTTTACCCATTTCTAGGTTTCTTCTTTTTCTGATACTTTGTTTTGTTTTTCACTTTGAAGGAGAATAAGAGTATCATGAAAAATACTACCTTTCAGTTTCTACTACTGAACTTCGCGCACATGATTCTGGTTATTTTACTCTTTGATGTAAAAGAATCATTTTTTCGTATCCTGGGGTTGGTTCTTGGCTTCAGCTCTATCATTGTAGAAATGAATGGTCTTATTTACTCTTTTCCTGGATTCTGTTTTTCAAATCTAATTTCAGAAAAAGTATTTTTTCCAATGAAGGTGTATTGTATTGTGAATGTATGGCTCGACCTACTGATATTTGTGCACAATATGCACCCTAAAAATCTCTTCATGAATATTATCACTGGATTTCTTGCCTCATGCGGCATATTATGTGGTATCTGCTCCTTATACATGCGTGTATTTGAAAAGGTAAATTGTTAGCTTATAGCAATTTTTCTATTTTTTGAAAGGAAAAAAAAATATAAAGATAAGTTTTATTCATGTAGGGGCATTTCTTTGACGAGACTCGCATACCAAACCAGATCAACATAACTGACAATCAAGGTACAAAAACTGGCCTCTTTTTATTGTTTCCACGTCCTTACTATTGAAAAAAAATATGTTTTTTTGTCTAGTTGTATTCAAGTCGAGGTGATGACTTGAGAGTTGAGATCCACAAAAAAATAGAGTTTAAAGTTTGTAAACGGAACCACACTAAATTTTTTTTTACAACTTTACAACTGAATCATTTTTGAGAATGCTCTTGAGAACTCTCAAATAAAGATGAAAAATAAGGTATGGGTTAATAAGCGTATCATTTTTGTAAATATTCTCTTATATATTTTATATTCACATATTTTAGCAAAAAATAAATAAATTGAACCATAACAATATAGAACTCAAAATAAAGAGAAAATTTTAATAAATTTATATTTGATGATTTTAACTCTGAGAAATAAAATATTCATTTAGAATTATCAGTTTTCAAAGAAGAAAAGAAAAAAAAATTATTTATATTTTAATAACTTAACTCTTCATTAACTATTGGTAATAATACTTGAACATAACTTTGAATTATGATTCATTGGAACTATCTGATTAAGATCTAATGGCCAGAAATAAATTCAACTGTTCTCATTAAATCAGAGATAAAATACAAAATACCAATTCAACTAATTATATGATTATGTTTTAACAACCACATAAATGTTGTCATAAAATATCAATAAATTTGAGAAAATAAATGATTAAGATTTTACAAAAATATTTGATCGAATGATCGAGATAAAAATGATGATGTAGCTTTCTAAGAAGACTCAAAAGTTGGGAAAAATAAGGAGTTGGGTTTAATTCAGAATATTCTCAACAATCTTTGGATGGGCTTGAAGTTGCAATAACATGTTTGTTGTTTTGGATGTTACTTGTTGTTTGGATGTTGACGTATTTATGTACATTAAATAATTTTAATTTTAACAAGGTCATTTTTGAGCCTACAATAAACGGCCGCCAACCTCTATGAATTTTTTTTTCTTGTGACCCCCGCTGAATATAATATTCATGGTGCTAATCAATTTTCCTGGTTAATCTTTGATTTTTGAGAATCCAAAAATAAAATCCTAATTCAAATGGTCTCTGCTCAGTTGATTAAGTCCAATACTTATGAAGCTAAAAATTGTGGATTCAAATTTTCATTGACATACTTATACAATAATTATTGACCTAAAAAAATCCTATCAATCTCTTAATTATTAGGATCCTATATTTGCATTCTAAGTTATAACATAAGTTTCAATATAAATTGCCAGTGGTGCGAGAAGAAAGAGAGCATGACAAGTTGGAATCCAGTATTGGAAATCTCAATAATGTCTAAAATGGAGGGAGGCGAGGATCCATTCAAAACTTGTTTTGCACTGAATGACGCGGATTAGGAGATTAGTGTGTCTTTTTTAGCTCTATTTTTTTTCTTTAAAAAAAATTGTTTAATTTTTTTGGGAAATTTTTCAAAAATCCCTTAACTTTTTTGGTATTTATCAAAAAACCCCTAACTTTTCAATATTCTTCAAAAATCCTCTATAAAGTGGATTGAATTATTTTTTAGTTCCCTATGAAGTTAACTTTAACTTTTCCATCCTATTAAAGATTAAAAAGCCCAAAATGACCCTCATATATTTATTTATATATTTTATTATATTCAATAAAATAATAAATAAATAATATTATTTTTGAATATAATATTTAATGATGTAATTTTTATGATATTTTATGATAATATTTATGATACGTTAATTTTTATTTTATGGTATTATATTAAAAAATATTTTTTTATTATCGTATATTTAAATTATAGTTTTATATTATGTAAAAAAATGATTTTCTTCATTATTATTTATTATGATTTTGTACGTTAATTTTTATTTTGGTATTATATTAAAAAAATATTAATTTATTATCCTATATTTAAATTATAGTTTTATATTATGTAAAAAAAAATTTCTTCATTATTGTTTATTATGATTTTGTTTATATTCTAGTCGTTAATTTATTTTTAATGTAAATTATAAATTTATTTATTTATTATTTAATTCAATAAAATATAATATGAAAATAAATGAATTAGGGGCATTTTAGTCTTTTGTAAATTATATTGGATGGAAAATATATTTTTTAATTTTTTACTTTTATATACAGTTTTTCTATTTTATATACTTGTTTTCACTTTTTATGTATATACTTGTTATTAGAAAATAAATTAAAGTTATGTATATATTGTTATTAGAAAATAAATTATATATACTGTTATTTGATCACTCGTGCTCTATCAAATCCCAATTTTTATATCTTTTACAATATAATTTGTAAATTTTCGTATGTAGAATTTGATGTTTTTGCAGTTGCAAGAATGAATTTTCTGTAAATAGTCAATAGTGATGATAGTAGAGACTAGAGGGCAAGTCCATGATGTTGCATGGGCTGAGAGGTATTTTAACCGTTCATTTTTTTCTCATAATTTCTTACGGCACACTAAATTGGAGTTTGCATTTGGTATAATATTTAGCAACATGTCATGGTTGTTCATTTAATGGTAGTATGGGAAAATATGATATTCAGATTCCTGATAAATAATTAGGTAATTTGATTCTTTATAAATTAGGCTCTTCATAATTAATTTCTGAGGGATAAATTGCTCATGATTACTTGGTGTTAATGTCTATAGAGGGTTTTTTCTTCCAAAAAAAAGTGTTGCAGTTTCTATTCTCAAAACTTATTACATTCTTAGAAATTTCCATACTGTGTTAGATGTTCAAGTTCACAAGCCAAATTTGTGCACTATTAGAGCTTCACACTATTTGTTTTCTTTCTTGATATTTTGATGTGTAATTGCATTTTTGCCTTATTATTATTTTATTTTATTTTTCTATAATTTGGGGTTTTTAAGTGGAATAATTAGCATTGGAGGGAAAAAAGAAGTATATGTAACTGATGTAAAACATAGTTAACATATAACAAAATTGAGATAAGTTTCATATAGAGCCGCTGACAAAGATGAGACAGTTGAGATTCAAGATGTATATGTCTAATTCAAGGTGAAAACCAGATCATCAAAAATAATTAAGAGGATATTAGGCTATATAGGTGAAAATGTAACGAGGGAGATTTGGAAAGGCTATTGATTTGTTATTTCTTGGCATGTGAATATATGCATCATACATGTATAGCTTGAATGATGGGTCCTATTTTAAGTAGGATGACCAATAAACATTATCTTTCTTAGTTATGTCTTACTTTTTTCATTTCTATTTACTTATTATACCTACGACATAGAGTATGAAATATTGTATCCCTCGTATTCTATAATCGTGTATCTCGTGACATATTTTTTTTTCGTAAGGGTGATGATAATTACATGCAAACACCCTTTATTTACAGGCCCATTCTTTGTTTCTTGTACGGATTTGTCCTTCTTTTTAAGTGGTAACCGTAATTAATGCGATTACTTTGACAATTAATGATTCTCATTTAATTAATACCATATATTGAGGAAGCAATTATTATAAATAGATTCACTATAATCTAAAATGGGCCCGGATCTAAGCAATTTTTATACTAGTGAACAAAATTTTGGCGGTTCAAATATTTTGTCAGCCATGGGTAACTTATAAATTGATAAAACAAAAGTTATATTAATTAACTTCATAGCAAAATTGCCAACCCACCTCTTAACTCGAGCGAAAACTAACATCACGAATTTCTTCATCTTCTCTACTTGCACACAAATTACATCATCATCATCATCATCATCATCATCATCATTGTATTTTTATTGTTATTATTATTATTATTATTATTATTATTATTATTATTATTATTTACAAAAATGGGCTGTGGTGGGCTGACTTGGTTCAACTTGGGTCCAATCAATAAAGTATCAAGCATGTACAATCAAAATCCGAATGATGATATCATTGATGCCAAATAACACGCAGCTGTTCGTCCACGTGTCAGAAGCACACAGTAGAAGAGATAAGATTTTGGGTATAGAGGACACCACACAACCAATGAGAAGCTCACAATCTTTGACACCTCATCCAAATCATCAACAAGAAAAATCCACCAAAAATTAAGTCTCCTCTCTTTATTTCCCTCCTCTCTCAAAACAAGTTTAGAGTGTTGTAGAGAGGCAAAGAACAATAACAATGGCGACGGTATCCGCCCCATCGATGGCACTTATCACCCCCAAAACCAGATTCCTAAGCACTCCAAGAGGTCTTTCTGGCGCTCCACTGAGGCGTCCTTGCCTCACTGTTAAAGCCACCAAGGTGATAAAACAAAACCTTATTTCATTCTCAATACACTAATATGTTTGTAATAATAAAATTATTAATTGGATATAACCATTATTTATTTATCAATTAAACAGACAACATTCCAAGTAGTTCAACCGATCAATGGCGATCCATTCGTTGGCAGTCTCGAGACTCCAGTCACGTCAAGTCCCTTGATCGCCTGGTACCTGTCCAACCTGCCTGCTTACCGCACAGCTGTCAGTCCACTCCTCAGAGGAGTCGAAGTAGGTTTAGCGCATGGATACCTGCTAGTCGGTCCGTTCGTCATAACCGGACCTCTTCGTAACACTCCTTATCACGGTCAAGCAGGTAAAATATTGAATAAATTAAGATTTTTTTTTGACAATTTGCAAAAAATATTCGTTAATAGTTCGCGTTAATATTGCGTATATCTGATATTATTTGCGTAGATATCTTTTAGTTTGCATAAATGTTGTTACACTTTTTATCATTGTCAAGTATGCAAAGTAGAATAAACTCAAAATATCTTACAATCTGTATACAAGTTCCTGAGTTTGCGTAAATATTGTAATGGTCCTCATCATGGTCAAACGAGTGAGGTAGAATAAATTCAACAGCTTTCACAATTTTCATAAATATGTGTTAGTTTGCGTAAATTTTGTAACGTGTTTTGTCATGGTCATGTAGGTTCTCTTGCCGCTGCTGGACTTGTGGTCATACTTAGTTTGTGTATGACTATGTATGGAGTCGCATCGTTTGAAGACGGCGAGCCTTCAACTGCACCGTCTCTGACTTTGACCGGAAGGAAGAAGGAGGCTGATAAGCTTCAAACTGCTGACGGCTGGTCGAAATTCACAGGCGGTTTTTTCTTCGGAGGGATTTCCGGGGTTATTTGGGCGTATTTCCTTCTCTACGTCCTTGACCTGCCTTACTTCGTCAAGTAGATTTTTGGAGTTTGTTTAATTTTGGTGTTTGTATGATTATGGGTTGCAAGTTGTAAGTGTTTGTTAAAACTCTTAATTGGGTAATTAATGTATATTTTTCCCAAATTATTTGTGTGTGTGTTTTTTGTTTTGAAATTTTGCAGAGAAACTCTCAACAATAATTATCCGAAAAAAGCTTGCAACAATAACATATTATATATTGGGCCTAAATGTTAGTTCATGTCCAAAATCATATTATATTTCGGCCCTAAATGTTACTTCATTCAGAGCCCATTTAATGAAGCCCAGTTAAATGATTGACTGGATTGGACGGTCAGGATTAACTGATTCTCTCCAGTTCACTCACCCTATATAAAATCCGAACTGAATGAGAAACAGAGTAACGATCCTTCGAGGTGAAGGAGAAAAGCCGTCATTTTTCTTCGTCTCTCCTCCTCTCTCTCGTTCTCTCTGTTCCATATTAGGGTTTCTTTCAGAGCCTTGAAATGGAGAGAGAGATGAGAGAAGAGTGGATCTGATATATAAATGGCATCTCAGAAAGCCAGTTCCTTCTTTTCTCATAGGTTCTTGGCTCGCTATGATGTCTACATCTCAATTGAATTGAGTCTTTTCTCTGATTTTTATCTTTTTTTTATTCTGAAATATTGGTTTGGGAGTTGTTGAAATTTTTATGAAGCTGAGTTTTGTTCTTCATGATGGATTTCGTTATTTTTCCCTAGATTTTAGTTTGCTTTTTTTATGAAACTATATTTGAGAAATTGGTGGAACCATACTTTGGTTGTAATAAATCCAATATCTGGTTGTAAAGAACCTACATTTTTAATCTCAGTTTTTTTATTTTTATTTTTATGTTTTTTATATTTTCAACTGTTTGATTTATCCGATTCATTTCTTGATACTTTTTGTTCCTTTAGCTTCATTACATTAACCCAATGCACGAAGAAATAATTCTGAAAAACTAAAGAATAACCACTTTCTGAAAATGATCTGCAGGAAATGATTTTTCCAACTGATAATGATGAAAAATTAATTCTTAAGCTGATAATTAGTATAATCTTATTATGTTACAAATTAAATCTCAAATGCAGCTAGCCAAAATATCCATTTCTTCGTTCTTCTTTAAATTCGATTTAAAACCACATTTTTCGGGCTCTCTGACTATATAAATCACATCTCCAGAACTGTTATACAAATCCTGGTTCCTATGCCACGTCCACAATGCATGTGTTTCATTTACCACCTGAAAAACACATTCATCAAAACAAAGTTTGTCAAACAAATCACTTTTAATTAATTTGAACATTGCAATATGTAACCTATGAGAGCGGATTTTTACAAATTAAGTTCATTAAAAAATAACACGTTCAATCAACTAACCTGGATTATATAACCTCAAATGTCAAATCAATCAATTTCTAACAAATTAATTACATTTAAAAAAAAAGAGAAATTTGCAAAAATCCCCCTACATTATGTCTTCATTATTGGAAATGGCCAAAAAGACCCTGCATTATGTCTTCATTACTGGAAATGGCCAAAAAACCCCTGAATTATTGCTAAAATTGCAAAAAAGCCCTTACCATTAGCTTCAATCTAACGGCAGGGTCTTCTTTGCAATTTTGGCAATAATGCAAGGGCTTTTTTGCAATTTCCAATAATGCAAGGGCTTTTTGCAATTTAGGCCTTTTTGCGAATTTCCCAATAAAAAAACAACACTATCATATAAATTACCTCTAAGATACCATGCCCAAAGCTACTCTCCCTATAGGCGCTATACTCAGGCTGTCGGTCCCAACAAAACTTCCCTTTGGCAGGCCCCTCCGTGAAATTGCGGGCGCAGAAAGCACTGCCAAGTTTGGGGTCATGGGTGGTGAGGGGGTCGGGGCAGTTGCCGAGGTCGTCGGCATGGGAGATCGCGAGGTTCTCGCGGTTCCCGCCGTCGCCGACGGTTATGTGGACCGGACCGCATGGGTCCAGGGAGAAGTTGTAGATTCTATTTGATCTTTCGTATGCGTGAACCTGTTAGAGAAGGACAAAGAAAGTTTCTGAATGTGTGAGATGAACCTGTTAGAGAAGGAAAAAGGCAGAAGGTTTGTGAATGTGTGAGATGGACCTGTTAGAGAAGGAAAAAGAAAGTTTGTGAATGTGTGAGAGAAGTTGTGGAAAGGATCTTTGATGTGCATGAAGCTTAAAGAAATGAAAAATGGAAATGGTTTGTAAGTTAGGGAAATTTAGTAGAGAAGTTATTTTTTTTGGGTAAAATTTCATGTTTAGCTCGGCAATTGCCTCAAAATATCATGTACTCCCTTACAAAATGTGAGGTATTATGAATATTGGTGCAAAAGATAATGAAGTAAAATGATAGTTAGAAAATATTTAAAAAAATATATATAGAAAAGTCAGGTATTTATGATGACATTTTCTATATTTTGTTGGGGAATACATGATATTTCTCATTTTCAAGGCTTTTGTTTTTCTTACATGGCCATTGAAAACAATGTCAACTCCGTACGAATAAAGAATCTCCTCCATTTCCACTCTCATACACTCTGCTTCCTTATAATGAGACCGATACGTACTGTACCACGGTGCGTGCCAGGTGGCGATCAACCAAGGCGTCACACTTCTATCCACTTTTTCCAAATCCTTTTCCAACCACTTATACTGCTCCCCTAAAATAAAAAAAACCAACAATTATTTAAGGGAATTTTTCAAACCAACCCTACCATTTCTCAATATTTTAACCCCCCTCACTTTTTTGATTTTCAAGAACCCGAAAGTGATTTCAATTCTCACAAAAAAAAAAAAAAAAAGAAAAAAAAGGTGTTAAAGTTAATATATTGGGATTTCAAATCCTTTTTCTGGCTGCCGGTAGCTTGTTTCCATGTTTAAATTTAATAATTATCCTTTATGTTTTTAAATATATCAAAAATCCTTAAATGTTTAAACAATTTAACATGCCAAATATTTTAATTTTAACCCCAATACGTCAAATTTAACATCATTTTGACACCTAGTTTTTTTTTTTTTTTTTTTTTTTTGAAAATTGAAATCACTTGTTAGTTTTTTTTAGAATCCGAGAAGTAAGATTTACGCATCATTCTCTTCTTGGCAGTCGAAAACTAACTACGTTTTTTTTTTAAATATTGATAAAAGTTAGAATTTTTCTGAAAATTTCCCATAATTTAACTCAAATCGAGCTTTAATATGATTAATTTACAATTTTTTTTAACACCTGATTGGTTGTAGGAAGTGTAGGCCCCGAGCATGATAAAATGAATTCCACCGGTATTGAAAGAATAATAAAACTCGGAATTGGAACTGCTCTCCGAAGACGGAAATGCAAACCGGGATTTGTAAGCCTCAAATGTTTTTCCATGGACTTGCTCTTCAAGCTCGTGGTTGCCTTCCACAATCATGATAGGCGTTTCTGATATAAAATCCTCCATATACCTTAAAAAATTTTAATTGGTTGAATAAACCGATTAGACCAAAATTAACGTAGTAATATACCTCACTATTTGTAATCTACATGAATAATGCTAATGATTATATATTTTTTCGGGATAAATGCACGGTTAGTCCATGCACTTTAATCGGATCGCAGTTTGGTCTTTGTACTACTGATTTGAACTTTTCGGTTCATGTACTTTATGAAAACTTGCATGATTAGTCCTTGACTCAGGGACTAACTGTGCATAACTCTATATAAAGTACAAAGACCAAAGTTTAAATCAGCAGTACAAGGACCAAATTGCAATCCAATTAAAGCACAAGGACCAACCTTGCATTTATCCCGAAAAATCAAACATCTCTATACTTTAAATTATACATTTTTTTTATCACTACGAAAAATCCAAACCTGCCCCAGAAGTCCCAGCGAGGCTGATACGTCTCATGAATCGGCGAATCCCCAAAACTACAACTATAACAATCCGAGCCCGTTCCATTACTAAGATACAAATTCGCATAACTAACATCTCCCACCAAAACCACCAAATCAGGCTCATTACTCCTCATGTGCTCGACAGTGGAAGTTGAATTGTAAGTCAGACCGAGGTCGCCGACTATCGCGATTTTTTGGGGGTAGTTTTGGGGACCCGAAGCAGGCATGGTTGTGAATGAGTGGATGGAACTCATTGGTAAGAGTGATGGGTCCCCGCATTTGTAGAAGTATTTTGTGCTTGGTTTTAGTCCTGAAGAGTTGGAGAAAAGTTGATTATTTGTTGGATTGATTTGTTTGATGAAAGGAATGAAAGAGAAAAGGGAAATTTTTAGAAAGGTCCCTGATTTATGCTGAAATTGCAAAAAAAAAAAAAAAACATGCATGCAAATTGCTTGAATATTGCAGGTTTTTTTTTTTGCAATTTCCAATAATGCTGTTTTTTTTAATTTCGGCATAATGCAGGGTCATTTTTGCAAATTTTCCAAAAGAAAAAAGTAAATGAAATAGAAAAGGGAAATAAAAAAAAGGCTTGAATTATGATGAAATTGCAAAAAAAAAAAAGCCATGCATTATTGCAAAAGTTGCCAAAATATTGCAGGTATTTTTTTGCAATTTCCAATAATAATGCAGCGCATTTTGAAATTTCCGTATAATGCAGGGGCATTTTTGAAAATTTTCACCAAAAGAGAAAGGGAAATTAATACCGGTGAGACGGACATGATGAATTATTCCGGAAGTATAATTTAAGCAGCCTTCGAATGGGTAAAGTTGATTGTAGATTAGAGAAGAACCGACCGCTTTGTGAGTTAAATTGCTTTTGTTCATTCCAAAATGAACGATGCTGGCGACTGATTTTGGATCCAACGGCTTGATTTCCTCCCCAATTTGGAAATCTCCTGAAAATTCAATGAAATAAAAGAAAATCAAAAGCAATCAAAGAATGAATCGATGTTCTAAATACAAAATTCCCACCGACCCATAAACAAAATCAGTAATTCATACCACAAAACAAACAATCTAGCTATTTTAGTACCTGTGATCCAGGAAATCCAGACGGAATCCTCAGTGGCAGAGAGGGAAACTGAAATCTGCTCCGGCTGGAACCCTTTGACTCGGCGCTTCACTCTCGGATCGGACTCGGGCAAATCCACGGCGAGGCCTCTGAACTTGATTTGGTCCAGCGGCGAAGTTACGGGCTGAAATGGGCCGTCCAGCGTCGTCGGTATAGAAATACTACTCACCACCCCCGTTAAAATCAGAAATATAAAAATCTGAATACAATTCTCCATCTCCGATTCTCTCTCAATCTCTCTGTGAGAGAAAGAAAGGATAAGAGTTAGTAGAGTAGAAGCAAAGGGAAAAGGTTGGAGCTGTTTAATGGAGCTTTTAGTTTTAAATTCTTGAATCGAGCAAACAAACAAACAGAATATGGCGCAAAAGCTGAGCGGGGCCCATATGTCAGGGGCCGCAGAACAAAATATGGCGCAAAAACACGAGCGGGGCCCATCTATCATAGACTCAGAACAAAATATGGCGCAAAAAAAAAAAAGTGGGGCCCATGTGTCAGATACTGCAGTGACACAGTCAATGCGTGGCAGAAAAACGGTGCGCTGGAACTTGTGTCCATTTAATTTTAATTTAACAGCCTTATTGTAAGCCCATATATAGTAATAATTCTTAAATGGGCCTCCAATTATTCTTGGCCCAGTGAATAGGATACTAATACATCTAGCCAATCAAAATCCGCCACGTGTATGACCCGTTTGACACGCGAGACATCGTACCGTATCGCTTGAGTCGCTTCTCCGTTTCATTTCATTTCACCGTCCATTACCGAAAGAAGAATAGAAACGCGAGTTTGAGAGTTAAGATCTCTCTCCTTTCTGGTTTTGCGATCGATCGAGCAAGAAGAAGGGAAGGGATTAGATCTCGTTAGCAAGGATGAATATCTTCAGGCTGGCCGGTGACATGACGCATCTGATGAGCGTGCTCGTGCTGCTGCTCAAGATCCACACCATCAAGTCCTGCGCCGGTGAGTTTTTTCATGATTTCTTCATCTATTATCTGTGATTGATCTTCTTTGTGTTGATTTAATCTGGTAATTTGAAGGGGAAATCGGTATTAGGGAGAAATAATTCGTTTTAGTAGATTTGCTTTGCTGATTCGGTAATACTCAGGATTTGATGTATTATACTGATGAAATTTTGAAATTAGGAATCGATGTGGTGCTGCATTGGTAAAACTAGTTTATAAAACCCTTCTTCCTTCCAATTTTATCAAAATCAAACTATTTATCTCACTTTTTTTTGTTCTGAAATAATCAAATCAAGTCTACTTTATAGTTTATACCATTAATCAAAATCTAATTTCTTCTCAATTTGTTAGGTGTCTCTCTAAAGACGCAGGAACTATACACGCTAGTTTTCGCGACTCGATACCTCGACATCTTCACGCACTACTACTCTTTTTACAACACGGTCATGAAGCTGATATTTCTCGGAAGCTCATGCTCCATTCTGTGGTACATGAGGCGCCACAAGGTCGTGAGGAGGTCTTATGATAAAGAACAGGACACTTTTCGCCATTATTTCCTGATTGTTCCTTGCTTTCTCCTCGCCCTTATTATAAATGAGAAATTCACTTTCAGAGAGGTAATCTATCTGACCATTTTCCGTCTTTTTCAATTAATTTTTTTAGAGACTTTTTTGAGAACAATCCCCTATTATTAACTTATGTTTATAGAAAAATTCCCAACTTTTGCAATATTAACAAACATCTCTACTTTTAAAGTTTTGTTTACAAAAACCCATAACTTTTGGAATACTCGAAAAATTAACCTAGCCTACTGATCTCATTATGGAATAATATATAAACAATAGATAAAAATAAACAAATAATATGGTGTTTATCTTTATCTGTTGTTTATATATTATCTATATATTATTTCAAAATGAGTTATTTTCTTTTGGAACTAAAGTTGAGGATTTTTTATGATCCCAAATATCATTTTTTTTAAATGAAGAGTTAAAATTAGGGACTTTTTTGAATATTCTAAAGGAAAGGGGTTTTTTGCAAAAAATCTCTTTTTTGTGAAGTTAACTTAATGATATTTTTTAAATATATTTTTATGATAAATGGATTAATTACTAGGTGATGTGGGCATTTTCTATATATTTGGAAGCGGTGGCGATTCTGCCTCAGTTGGTTCTGTTACAAAGGACTCGCAATATTGACAATTTGACTGGTCAATACGTTTTTCTTCTTGGGTAAATTTACGATTTTACCCTCTTACGATTTTCCATCTTTTTTTATTGATAATTTTTGACGAATTAATTGTTTTGTATGTTTTGGTTTTGAAATGAAATAGAGCGTACAGGGCTTTATACATCATTAATTGGATTTATCGCTACTTCACTGAACCTTACTATGCTTCTCACTGGATAAGTAAGTACTTATTATTGTTATTAATTTATTATAATAATTATAATATTATTTTTAAATCACATTATAAAAAATATTTAAAATTTTTATGATTGCTTTTCTCATCACAGCTTGGATATCTGGACTGGTTCAGACTGCGCTCTATGCTGATTTCTTTTACTATTACATAAACAGGTAATTAAATAAATATATTAAAAATTTAAAACGTTTCATCATTTTGCGCATAATGGAACAATTTTTTTTATTTTAATACTAAATTTAATATTTTTTGTAATTTGCAGCTGGAAGAACAATGTGAGGCTCCAGTTACCAGCTTGAGTTTATCTTTTAATTTCTATGGATGATTAATTACTTAATAGACTTGATATTCTACTTGGTTATGTCATGTCATTTTTGAGGTTTTATTATCTGTCTGGTAGTATTATGAGTCACACAGATAGTCAATGAGAGAATGTGTGACAATTAGGAAATATTCTTTTCTTTCTCAAATCTTAAGAAATTTTATTTTTTTTTAGTTATTTTTGGGTTTATGTTTTTACTGTGGTAGCTTTGTGAACTATGACTGCTAAAACCTATATTGAAACTGAGCTAGTTACTTTTTTAAAATTTGGTTGCTTCTCTTTATTTTACTTGTTGTATGTTAAAAATGTAATTTGAATAACAAGAAGTACATAAAGTTACTAAATATGATAAAGTCACACTACCAAATTACTGACAGAAACATTACGTACTGCCAGGATACTCCTGAGTACTCATGTTATACTACAGAAAATTATCGACTAACTTTTATGAAAAAGTCCCAATCCATATGTAAGCCTATGAAATACTGTACATTTTGTCCCAATAGATATTATACACTACATAATATTTTGGAAATAAAGCCCAATAAACATAAAATACCATTACAAACTGTACATTGAGCCCAATAAAACTAAGATTTCTGACCCACGACTAGTCCTTCTCCATTAGAGAAGCAAGTTCGCAAAGAGGGAAGAAAGAGAGAGAGTGAGAGAGGCTAAAATGGAGGTGGAGCAACTTACGCCGGAAGAAGAGCGGCTGCTAATCCGAGACATCATCTCCGCCGAGTCCGATTCAAAGGAAAACGACACCTTCTTCCTCATCACTCACAGGTACAATCAATCGATCGATCAATCAATCAATCACTAATTCACCATTTCCGCCCAAATTGACGCTTATTAACTTCAATTATTCCATTTATTAACCAGATGGTGGCAGAGCTGGCTCGATTACGTCAACCAAGACTCATCCAGCACATCCACAAACGGGTCTCATGAAATCGGGTCTTCTAGAAGGCCGTCAGCCATCGACAACAGCAATTTAATCGATGAAGCTACCTCAGAGGAGGTTTCCAATGTTGAAATGGAGCTTCATGATACTCTGGTCGAAGGTCGCGATTATATTTTGCTGCCCCAACAAGTCTGGGAAAAGTTTCAATGCTGGTAATTATCAATAAATTAGCGTATTTTTGTGTTATTAAAATAAAATGTTTAATAATTTGATGAATTTTTGGGTTTTAGGTATGGGGGAGGGCCAGTTATTCCTCGAAAGGCGATTAATACTGGATTGTCTCAGGTCGATTTGGCTATTGAAGTTTACCCTTTACGGCTCCAATTGATTTTAATTCAGAAACAAGAGCGTGCCATTGTTAGGATAAGCAAAAAGGTCTCATTTAAATTCTTAATTTAATCTTTTTGTTTTATTTTTTAAAATGATTTGTAATTCACTTGAATTTTCAATTTTGAATTTGGGCAGGATACAGTGGGGGAACTTCACAGAAAGGCCTGTGATGTTTTTGAACTTTCACTAGAACAAGTAAACCAGATTTATCTCCATTTATCATTTACATTTATTTTTAAATTAATATAATACTCGATTAGTATTATCTGATTAAATTTATTTACAGGTATATATTTGGGATTATTACGGTCAGAAAAAACACGCTCTAATGGACAACTTGGACAAAACCCTAGACGATGCCAACATCCAAATGGACCAAGACGTACTCTCTCTCTCTCTCTCTCTCTCTCTCATCACTTTCTCTCTCTCTAACCACTTTCTCTCTCTAATGTACAGATTTTAGTCGAAATAATCAACGAAATAGCCCCAATTCAAGAAAACGGATACATCGACCACAACAACTCCTCCTCAATGCAGCTCATCGACAACTCAAACTTATCCACAAGCAATTACTACACGTCGCCGAGCAGCGAGCTGGACAACCCTAACAGCATTTACTCGGCCAATAACATCGTGACACGTGGCGCCGGCCCGCTTGGTCTGACGGGTTTGTTGAATCTTGGAAATACTTGCTTCATGAACAGCGCGATTCAGTGTTTGGTGCACACGCCTGAGTTTGCGAGGTATTTTAGAGAGGATTATCATCAGGAGATTAATTGGCAGAATCCACTTGGCAATGTCGTAAGTCTTTCATTCTCCAATTTTAATTTAATTATTTATTTTATAAATAAATATTGGTAAAATGAAGGGGAGATTTCGTGGTATTTTGAAAAATCTTAAAATGTCGCATATAACCCTATGAAATGGGAAATATCATGGATGCCCTTGTAAAACATAGAAAATGTTGTTTTATAAGGGTATCCATGATATTTCCCATTTCGCAGGGTATATGCGACATTTTGAGGTTTTGTAGGACAAAATACATGAAATTCCATCTAGAACAAAAGTAACCTTTTTTTTTTCAAAATGTGTTATATACTCCTGCAAAACATAGAAATTATCAATGATACACCTACAAAACATAGGAAATATTATGTAAAACACAACAATAAAACCTAGGAAATGTATGCATTTTATTTATTTTTTCATAAAATAAGGAGAAGAAGGGGTATTGATTGGATATTTCTCACGTTTTATAGGAGTATCCATTCTATTTCACATTTCTCATGTTTTATGCATGATATGTTGAGTCAAATGGTACACGTGAAATTCCTTCCGCCCAAAATAAAAGCATTAAATATTTTGAATTAGTTAGTGTTGTGAGGATATGAATGGTAGTGAAATGCAGGGTGAGCTGGCGCTGGCTTTCGGAGAGCTGCTGAGAAAGCTGTGGGCCCCCGGAAGGACACCTGTCAGTCCCCGCCCTTTCAAGAACAAGCTCGCCAGGTTCGCATCTCAGTTCAGCGGCTACAACCAGCACGATTCCCAAGTGAGTACAAACATTTAATTAAATTTAAATCACCCTTTTATTTTAGGGATTTATGCACCGCTAGTCCCTGTTCTTTAATTGGTTGTATGTTTAGTCAATGTACTGATGGTTTAGACTTTTTGGTCCTTGTACTCTATAAATTGTGCACGCTTAGTCCCTCACTTAACAGATATAACTTTTTTAATAGTATGACCAATTTACCCCTTTGAATGATATCAAAACACAATGATTTATTCAAATTCAATAATAATAAAAATATATTTGCATAATAATATTTTGTAGATTTTCTTAATAAAAATTTAAAAAATATTTTTTTCTTTAAAGATTGAAAGGGTTAAATAGTCATTTGTCAAAAGAATTTAACTGAATTAGCTACTTCTGTTAAGTGATGGACTAAATGTGCACAATTTACAAAGTACAGGGACTAAAAAGTTCAAAACTTCAAATCAAAAGTACACGGACTAAACGTGCAACGAATTGAAGTACAGGGACCGGCAGTGAATTTATCCCTTTATTTTATCTCTTTAATTAATAATACTAATTATTAATTAACTTTTTTGTGATTTTTACAGGAGTTGTTGGCGTTTTTACTGGACGGATTGCATGAAGATTTGAACAGAGTGAAGGACAGACCGAGGAATAATACGATAGATGCGGATGGGCGGCCGGACGATGACATGGCGGACGAGCACTGGGCCAATCACATCGCGCGGAATAATTCCATCATCGTCGATGTCTGCCAGGTCAGCAGTTAAAAAAACAGAAAAAGAAAAGTTCTCTCCTTATATATATGTTTATATTAAAGCTAAAGTTAGCTTTTTGAAGGGAAATTTTTCAAAATT
Source organism: Juncus inflexus (assembly GCA_024447665.1). Taxonomy (NCBI): domain Eukaryota; kingdom Viridiplantae; phylum Streptophyta; class Magnoliopsida; order Poales; family Juncaceae; genus Juncus; species Juncus inflexus. The sequence goes on from JAJHPC010000019.1 coordinate 505,678, forward strand.
GCTCTACCCTATTAAATAATCATCTTAACATATTCATATTTATTCTTTTTTGGACCAAAATACCCCTAATCAATTTCTTCACATTTTCTTTTATACAATCTTAAGTAATAAATAAACAAATAATTAATAATTAATTAATTGAATAAATAAACAATAAATAATTATAATAAATAAAAAGTAATAAATAAACAATAAACAATAAATAAAATACTTTATGAAATAATATTTATTTCTTATTTTTTGTAAATAATAAGTACTATGTTATAAATCATAAATAAAATATTTTACAACATAATATTTATTTTTATTTTCTCAACCAGGGCCAATTCAAATCAACGCTGGTGTGTACAGTATGCCAAAAAGTCTCCGTCACATTCGACCCGTTCATGTACCTCTCATTACCGATCCAATGAGCGTCTTCCAGAAGCATCACTGTTTTACTCTTCTCAAACTCTTCCAAACAAGTACTAGACAGAGATTTGGTTAATGCATTGAGTAGTTCGCTGAGGTGTTGGATCGGTAATGAGAGGTACATGAACGGGGGGAAGGCCGCCGAGACTTTGAGGCAGACTGGACACACCAATTGGCCCTGGTTGAGAAAAATAATTAAATAAATGTTGTGTTATAAAATATTTTATTTCTTATTTATTACATAGTACTTATTATTTACAAAAAATAAGAAATAAATATTATATTATATCATAAAATATTTTATTTATTATGTATTTATTATTAATTAATAATAAACAATCTTATATTAATCCAAAATTTTATTATTTTTTTAATCAGGGCCAATTCAAATCAACGCTGGTGTGTCCAGTATGCCAAAAAGTTTCCGTCACATTCGACCCGTTCATGTACCTCTCATTACCTATTCAATCAGCGTCTTCCAGAAGCATCACCGTTCTACTCTTCTCCAACACTTCCTCGCCCGCTCCGGTCACCGTAAACGTCCCCAAACAAGGACGCGTCAGAGACTTGGTTAATGCGTTGAGTAGTTCGGGATCTGTGAAGACTGGAGAGAGAATTCTGCTCGCCGAGGTATGTTTAAGGGGAAGTTTGCAAAAAGACCCTTTATTTTTTGGCATTTGTGAAGAACACCCTGGCTTTTTTAAATAGTGAAAAAAAACGCTGATGTTTGCTTTTTATGTTGAAACACATGTAAGTTTAGTGTTTTTTTTAAGAGAAAGTAACTTGTTTTGAAATGATAGTAATAGTATGTGAAAAAGTTAATTTATTTTTAAATAATAGATAAATAATTTGAAAAATATATAGGGGGTTTAGAAAATGAAAGTTAAAATAAGGGGGTTTATGTTTATTTATTTATTATTTATTATTTTTTGTGTAGATAAGGGGCCACTCAGTTTATCAATTCTTGGAGGATCCAGTGCTTCTGTTATCCAGTATAAAGGACGACGAGCATTTGGCCGCTTACAAAATCCCAAAATTAGAAAAAATTCCTACTATTTACATTCAATTCATCCATCGCCGCGAAGAACCGTAAGCACATTATTTTATTATTTCATACCTCTCACCAAGTTTCCATTTAAAACATGATTATATATTTTTTTAATAGGGAATTTGCGAATAGTAGCAACTCGGCCGCGTGGCGACCCTTCGGCGTCCCTTTCGTTTCCCAAATCTCGCGAAACAACACCAAAATTTCCGACTTATACCAAATCTTCCGCTCCATGCTCCTCCCAATCAAACAAACTCAAACCAATAACGACTCATCACTAAACGGCATGAAACTCCAACTACTAGAAAAAGGCAACTCCTTCACAAACCTCTCGGAAGAAGACGGCGAGAAGAGTATTAGTGTACCGACAAACTCAATTTCTCTAATCGTGTTTGTGAATTGGGGAAAAGAGAATTTTAGGAAGTACGATTTATCGTTCATGGAGAACATTCCGGAAGTGGTGAAGTTCGCGCCGCCGCTGAAACGCACGCGTGGCGAGCCGCTGTCGCTTTACGCGTGTTTGGATGCCTTTTTGAGGGAGGAGCCTCTCGAGCCCGATGAAGATATGTGGTTAGTAATTTAAATTATGAAATATTTGCTTTTATTTTATTTTGTTTTGTTTTTTGTGATTGGGTTTAGGATGTGTTGGTTATATTGTGAATTTTGAGCCTCTTGAACCCGATGAAGATATGTGGTCAGTTTTATAAATTGTAATATATGTGTTTTTATTTTGTTTTTTTATGATTGGGTTTGAGATGTGTTGGTTATCTTGTGAGTTTTTTGCGGTAAATGTTAGATTAAATTCGTTAAAAATAGGGATGAATGCACGGTCAGTCCATGTGCTTTAATTGGATTGTGATTTGGTCCTTCTACTGTTGATTTGAACTATTTGGTTCCTGTATTTTATAGATTGTGCATGTGTAGTTCTTGACTCAAAGACTGATTATGCACATTTTCACAAAGTACAGGGAATAAAAAGTTTAAATCAATAGTACAGGGACTAAATTGCAATTCAATTAAAGTCCAAGGGCTAACCGTGCATTTATCCTTTTAAAATTTAGTAATGCTAGGGACTTAGAATCTATCCCTAGAAATGAATCTAGAAACAACACAAGATATACATATGTTTCAAGCATATAATTTCTTTTACTCCCTCATTTATATATGTATTTATTTATTTTTATGTTTTTTAATTAAGGTTGTGTCCAAGATGTAAAGAACAAAGACAAGCTAGCAAAAAACTCGATTTATGGAGGCTTCCAGACGTTTTGGTCATCCACCTGAAAAGATTCTCTTTCAGTCGCTCAACCAAACACAAGCTCGAAACTTTCGTCAATTTCCCGATTTACGGCCTGGATTTAACGAATTACGTGGCGAATAAGAAGAGCTCGCAAGGTTTGGTTTATGATTTGTACGCTCTGAGCAATCATTACGGAAGTATGGCTAGCGGGCATTATACTGCCCACATCAAGGTTGTTAAAAAGATAAAAAATAATTATTTGTATTTTTTGGGGACAAATGTATTATTAGTCCATGTACTATATTTGGTTTGCAGTTTAGTCCCTGTACTATTTTTCTTGAAGGAATAGTCCCTGTACTATTAATTTGACATAGTTAGGGACTAATAAAGTAGAGGTACCAAACATGCCAAATAAATAGTACAGGGGCTGAATTGCAATGCGACTAAAGTACAGGGATTAATAGCGCATTTATCCCAAAAAATAATCATATATATTTTTTTGCGATAAATGCACTATTATTCGTTAGTCCCTGTGCTTTAGTTGGATTGCAATTTAGTCCCTGTACTATTAATTCGACATGATTGGTCCCTGTTGTTTGTGCATGATTAATCCCTGAGGGACTAAGAAAGTACGGGGACCAAACATGCCAAATCAATAGTACATGGATTAAATTGGAATCCATTTAAAGTACAGGGACTAACGGTGCATTTATCCCTATTATTTTTCATAACTATAGTTTAATTGAAATATTCTATTATAATTGTAGCTTTTGGACGAGAATAAGTGGTATAGTTTTGACGATAGTCATGTGAGCCAGATCAGTATAGAAGAAGTGAGGTCATCGGCGGCTTACGTGTTGTTTTACCGAAGGGTAAAAGGGGAAAATAGTACTGCGGTTAGTAACGGGAATTACCGCGCGATTACTTCTTTCAAGAGATAGATTTATTTGAGATAGTTATTTGTTAGCGTATGGAGAGTGCTAGAAATGGGAAATTAATTATTAGGGTTTGTATGATGGATAGAAAAGCGGACGTGAGAAATTAATTGGGCTTTATGGTGTTATTAGAAGATGTATTTGGATTTGTAGCTGTATGTGAATTTGTATTAGTAGGTAAATTAATTTGGTCTTGTTATGTTAGAAATATTCTCTTATATTTGTTTCGTTGTGGTCTTGAGCTTTTGCTTCCTATACTTTCTGTTTGTTCAAATGTGATGATTCACTGAGCAGATCCAAAATCAATTCAAAAAAGTGATACCTTTCCTGTTTTTTGTTAAAATCAGCAATTCTGTTCTGGGCTTGAAAAGCATGGTTCCAATCCAATTCCAACTTCAGTAAAAATCAGGGAATCCTCTTCCTGGTTTTCAGCACCAACGATCCAATTCCCGGTTTTTCCGAAACCGTGATTTCAAGTCCCAAACTTTACACTACTTTCTTCTTCCCTTGTCACTTTTCCGAGCTCGTTCTGTTCCGTTCATGGCGTCTCACACTCTCTTCTCCCTCCTCCTCCTCCTCCTCCTCCTCTCCTTCCACCTCATCAGTCCGATCCACTGCTCCGAAGAGGAATTCACGGAAGAGCTGCTTCTAAAACCCTTGCCGGATCGGAAAGTGGCAGCGCACTTCCATTTCAGAACCGTCGCTCCTCCTTCACCTCACAACGGGAAGCATCACCATCTCTTCCCCAAATCCATCTCTCAGCTCGTAATTAGATCCTCACTTTCATTTCAATTCATGCAGTACGATTCAAATTCAATTGGTTTGCATTCTGAAATTGAACTGGATTATTTGTCTTAATAAAACCAGGTTAAGAAGCATCACATAAGGGAATTGGAGCTGTCATTCACACAAGGCAGATGGAATTACGCAAAATGGGGCGGATCCGACCCGTTATCAACAGCCAATGCCAAGCCGCCAGGTGTCGAGTTATGGGCTCTCTTCGACCTCTCCTCAAAACCCGAAATCGACGCCACGTGGCGCAACCTCACGCATTCTCTCTCCGGCCTATTCTGCGCGTCGATAAACTTTCTAGAAGCTTCCACTTCCCATTCTACCCCTCTTTGGGCCTTTATAAAAAACACTGGAGAGATAAAGTATGGAGCTTTGCCGCGCGAAGCTGTTTGCACGGAAAATTTAACTCCTTGGTTGAAATTATTACCGTGCAGAGATAAATCAGGAATCGCGTTTTTACTCGATAGACCCTCTATTTATAAAGCCCATTTTCACTCGCAAAGATTGAGATTGAAAATTGATAATTCAAACGGGATTATTGTGGATCAAACCCTAACTGTCGTTCTTCAGCCGAGCGATTATTCAACTTGGTTCATGAGCCAATTATTTAAGAAGAAACTAATGGGGAAATGTGCGCTCGCGAAATCCAGCAAGGTTTTTTTGGAAATCGAAGGAGATTCAGGGGGTAAAACAGAAAATATGTTTGAATTGTTTGGATATCCAGATAGAGAGATTAAGGATGAAAATGGTAATTCAATTCTTTATGAGTATAATGTGGAGAGATATAATGAAGATGAGCCGTTGGATTTGGGGATTAAATGGAAAAAACCTTTGAAACTGCATTTAATGCAGGCTCCTTTTCATGTGAATCGGTTTCTTATTGGAAGCGGAAATGAAAGAGGCTCAATCGCTATATCTTTTCATTCCACTAAAAATTCAACTTATAATAATAATATTAATGATAAATGTGAAATTAAAGCGGCAGTATTTCAAGTGGTACCGTGGTATGTTAAGGTGTATTATCACACTTTGAAGATTTACATAAACGGAAAAATCATGGATTTTAAAGATATTGTTGAGAAAATTAATGTGGTTCCGTCTGAAGATAAAGTCTTGCCTGGAACCCTAGAAATGATGCTTCGATTTCCGTGCGGGACTAAATCCGCTACTTTGACTTTAGATTTCGACAAGGTCCATTTCACAATTTATTTAATTGTTTTTGAAATTTTTGTTCATAATTATTTTTTTGTTTTATCTCATTTTGAATATTTGTTGATTATTAGCTTTTTATTTTATCTCTAATTTTGAATTTTTGTTGATTATTAACTCTATTCTTATTTTATCTCCAATTTTGATTTTTTGTTGATTATTAACTTCTATTTTATCTCTAATATTGAATTTTTGTTGATAAGTAACTTCTTATTTTATCTCTAATTAATTTTTTTTTTTTTTTTTTGGTAATAGGGATTTTTGCATATAGATGAATACCCACCAGATGCAAATCAAGGATTTGATATTCCGTCAGCAGTAATTACTTTCCCGGATGTCTACTTAGACAGAATTTATCAGGAATTGGATTCCCGGATTTTGCAACTCTACAAGGTGATCTCTTTTTCATAATTTAATTAATCTTATTTAATTTAAATGTTTATTTTTATTCTTTATTATTTGTTTGTAGGAAAGGAAAAGTGTGAGAGCTTACACGGAAGTATTATTGGTGCCTTTAACGACCCCTGATTTTAGCATGCCTTATAATGTTATCACATTTACATGCACAGTTTTGGCTTTGTATTTTGGATCTATGGTCAATGTTTTAAGAAGGAGAATTGGTGAAGAAGAGAGATTAGCTAAAAATAAAGGTATGTAAATGTAAAAAACTAAAAACTCCTAATTTACATAATCACCCCTTCTTTTTCTTATTATCTTTTTTATGTAGATGGAGCAAAGCGTGGGCTTATTACTATGTTAATATCTAAAATTAAGGGAAGAAAAGAAGAGTCAACCGACCAATCAGAATCTTCTAAGCCTTTAATAGGACCAAAACTTATATTTAAAGTTGTATTAATTGCGGGATTGGCTGTTGTGTGGCATTATTTTGTTAACAATAGTTGATGTAAAATTATTTTTTTCTTTTTCTTTTTTTTTGTTTGTGGTGTTTTTTGTTTTGAGTTGTGCCTTCAAAAGAATTTTGTAGCTTATGTTGAGATTTGTGGTTCATTCTTGTTTCGCGATTGATTTCTTGCATTGTATGATTGATATGGTAGATTAAATCTTATAATTCCTTGTAATGCCAAAAAAATAAAAGATTTTACTTGAGCACTAAACTTCAAAAAATAATCAAATGATTTTTAGTATGTGTACATTTCATCTTTGTTATGAAAATTACTTGATCCAGTAAAATCTTTTAGATAACTACAAAATTTGAAGAAACATAGATGTTCACAGGACGATTATTTATTTGTACTACAATTAATTAATTTCTCTCGTTTTCTCCCCTCTCTTCTTCTACGACTAATAAATAACTCATTTTCTCTCTTTTGAATCTCTTTCAGTGTTATCAAAACCGGCCCGGTTCACTGGTTGAACCGGAAAAAAAGGGACCCATTTGCATTTCCGGTTCGGTCTGTCAATTGAATCGGATATGCATGAAAATCGGGTTTGTTTTGTTGAACCAGATGGTTTTATGAAAAATCGGAAATTAAACCGGCTGTTGAACCCAGTTTTTTGCTGGAATAAGTTTTTTTTGGCTTTCTTCTTGCTATCTTTTCCTCTCTCATTCTTTCCTTTCTTCTCATGTGGATTCTTTGTGTATGTAATAATAAAATGAAGTGATGATAACTTCAATTATGCCAACTTTCTTATTATGCTCTTTTTTCTTCCTTGGATCTTTATCATTGGAACTGATTGGTCGACCATGCTTCTGGCATATATCAAACATAGAATTATCCAAGGGTACTACAATATAATTATGAGCACATAATGCTGAAATGTATGATATGATAATTATTTTTGCATCAATATAATTGCATGTTGTTTCACATTAATAAATTTATGAACTTCTAGTTCATATTAACTTGTTCGAGGATCTAAGTGAAAGATATTAATGATGCATTCCATATAAGATATAACTTATATTTTCCAGCTCTTGTTTCTCTCCCCCTAATGTTATCATTAATTATTAATCAAGTTCCTCCGGATTTTCATTGTCTATTATATCTTGAACATATTCATTAATATTTAATTGTCTCACAACAATCACTTGGGTATTCATTCAATTCTTTCTTCTGGAATTTTGTCTATAAATATCTAACACACTTCAGGTGTATTTTTGGATGATCCTCCAGGGATATCCATTCGAATTAAGATGTTGTCAGATTACTTTTATGAAAGAACAAATATATCTGATAATAGATTTGCTATATTTTACAAATGAGTTACATTTTAACTTATAGTTCATATATATAAGATCAAGTATTAAAATTAGATAATGATTGAAAATTTGTCACATCAAATTTATAATCAATAAATCATGTAGTGAATATATTCATGTAATGAAGTTCAAGATATCAAATTATGCAGGGCAATTTTACTTAACATATATGCCCGACTTTTATTTGTGACCCATTTTTGTGCGTTGCGGTGGAGCTACCGGAACAAATATTGCACATCCAAAATATTTCAAATAGTATTTACTTGGCTGCAGGCCAGTCACAAATTATAATAGGTAATACTTATTATAAAATGTTGGCTTTACTCTAATTAGTGTTGTAGCATATATCATTTCATGGCCTCAATCAAAAGACGAGCTTTCTCATTATTAGGGGCCAACGATTAATTATAATCGCTTAACAAGATATGATGTTAGAACATTCTAAGTGCGTTTGTGGGCCAATGCTCAACTATAATCTAAATCAACGTACAATAATCAATTATTACTTGGGATGTAGCCAACTGATCATCATCAAGACGATTTTTCTTAGTTGTACGATCCAGAAATTATTATCTTAATTAGAATATTCGAGCAAGCAATCTCGCAAATACAATATTTCGAGATTAAATAAATGTACATGTGACCATCTAATAGATGCATCTATTAATACCATAAAATATCTAGATGGTCCACATGAAAGAGTAAAAGGGCCACATATATTTCGATTAATACGCTCAAGGAAATTGGGTGATTCATTCCCAACCCTGATTTGTGATGTCTAACAATTAATTCTCCTTTGATAACATGCAGCACATGAAAATTCATTTGATAAAAGAATCTTTAATTGATGCATATTTGAATTCTCTGTGATTATTTGCATCATCGTTGCTCCAAGATTAGTTAACTTTTGTTTCATGCCAAATCATGAAATTTCTCTTGGAATTAGTGGACTTCTGGTTCATGTCAAATCATTAAATTACTTTTCAAATTATTGAGCTTCCAGTTCATGTTTAATAATAAAGTTGATTTTCTAATTAACTTCAAGTTTATTTCAAAATCATAAAATTGCTTTCCGATTAGACGAAATCTATTATGCAGAAGCATAAATTATTTTTAAGTCAATAAACTTCTGGTTTACTAATAAATATGACTTAATTGTATTAGTCCTTCATAATACAAATCAATAGAAAAGCTGCATGTTGTTCTAATGAATATTTCTCAAAATACAGAAATATTGTCCACTACAATGAGGCACACATATTTATAATTCTTATTGTGCCCATACATACTTTGATTCATATTAGTAGTATCAAAAGAAAGAAAAATAATGATAATGATAATAACAATAATAATAAGAATATAAAATAGAATAAAAGAAATTTTTCTTACTCGGTTCTTTCTCAGCCTCGTTCTTGTTAATGTGCTTTAGATCGAAAATGGTTGATTTGTACTTACAAAAGGAAACTATAAAAGAAGTATAAATGTACGGAGGTGCTTTCCTACTATATCATATCATATTATATTACATCATGGTATAATATACCATGCTACATTATATTGTGTTACATTGTAATATTTGGTTATGTTATTATATTGTACTTGTATCATATTATACTATATCATACTATATTATATCATATTTTACTATACTACATCATACTATAATATATCATACTACATTATATTGTGTTACAATATATTATATTATATCATATTATACTATATCATACTATATTATATTACATCATATTATAATATATCATATTACATTATATTGTGTTACATTATAATATTGATTATTATACTAATATTTAGATGGCTGGAAATTATATTATAGGAAGGCTGGATTTATGGGAATTAACACAAATTATGTTAGGCTAGATTTATGGAAATTATAATACGTGCATACAAACTAAATCTCCCGAAAATAAAATAAAAAGGAAACAAATCGAGATCATCTCAAGGAAGGAAACAAGTCACGAAACTTTTTCTATTTATATCTCAAGTTTCATGTGATTGGGAACTGAGATTCTATCACTTTTTAAAACAAACTCCTCATATTGCCATAGCCCCGTTCTTATTCCATCTCATATCGTCTATAGCCCGTAGCTCTCTATCTCTTCAGTCAAGGTTTATTTTTTTATGTCTTTGATTTTTTTTTGTTTTTGTTTTGTTATTTCTTTCTAATGTTTATATTCTGAAAAAATATATTTTTTTTGTCTATTGATACTTAACTCCACGTCTCTTTCATCCTTACACACAACCAACCAGTTAATATGAATATTCCATGTAAAGAGAAATGACTTATTCCATCTTTTTTTGAACACCCCTTTTTTTCCTGAAGGAATAAACTACCCTTTTCCTTCAGATGCATACTCTTTATTGCTGACAAACTTTTCTCTTATTGGTTTATAGATGCCAAGTCAATTAAAGGGTGATCCGGTTATTTTAGACTGCAGTGTTGTAGATCAAACTTTTTTAGCTTTCGTTGATTCCACCCGTATGCGCGCAGGTAATGAAGAGATAGATAGAAGAAAAAAATAATGAATAAAGAATCAATTACACTAAATATACATATGTCATGCATATGCAACATTTTATTTCCACATAAATTTTTGTACATATCCAAATTAGCCCCTGATTTGCAATCGGAAATAGACAATCTCTTTAGGGATATCAAACTAACAACAGTCTTATGCGGAAATAAAAAGTCACATATGCAACACCAAGTGCCAGGAAAACTTTTTTTTTAATAAAAAAAAAGCCCTCATGCATCTGAACAAAACAACTGATAAGATAATGGTAGCCCCAGATTTGTGGTAGAAAGATAATTTTAATAACTAGCACGAGCACGTGATCCATCTTCTCGCAAACGAGCAGTCAAGGCTCGACAAACTGCCAGCTGTAACTCCACGTCTCTTTCATCCTTACATACAACCAACCAGTTAATATGAATATTCCATGTAAAGGGAAATGACTTATTCCATCTTTTTTTGAACACCCTTTTTTTTTCCTGAAGGAATAAACTACCCTTTTCCTTCAGATGCATACTCTTTATTGCTGACAAACTTTTCTCTTATTGGTTTATAGATGCCAAGTCAATTAAAGGGTGATCCGGTTGTTTTAGACTGCAGTGTTGTAGATCAAACTTTTTTAGCTTTCGTTGATTCCACCCGTATGCGCGCAGGTAATGAAGAGATAGATATAAGAAAAAAATAATGAATAAAGAATCAATTACACTAAATATACATATGTCATGCATATGCAACATTTTATTTCCACATAAATTTTTGTACATATCCAAATTAGCCCCTGATTTGCAATCGGAAATAGACAATCTCTTTAGGGATATCAAACCAACAACAGTCTTATGCGGAAATAAAAAGTCACATATGCAACACCAAGTGCCAGGAAAACTTTTTTTTTAATAAAAAACAAGCCCTCATGCATCTGAACAAAACAACTGATAAGATAATGGTAACCCCAGATTTGTGGTAGAAAGATAATTTTAATAACTAGCACGAGCACGTGATCCATCTTCTCGCAAACGAGCAGTCAAGGCTCGACAAACTGCCAGCTGTAACTCCACGTCTCTTTCATCCTTACACACAACCAACCAGTTAATATGAATATTCCATGTAAAGGGAAATGACTTATTCCATCTTTTTTTGAACACCCCTTTTTTTTCCTGAAGGAATAAACTACCCTTTTCCTTCAGATGCATACTCTTTATTGCTGACAAACTTTTCTCTTATTGGTTTATAGATGCCAAGTCAATTAAAGGGTGATCCGGTTGTTTTAGACTGCAGTGTTGTAGATCAAACTTTTTTAGCTTTCGTTGATTCCACCCGTATGCGCGCAGGTAATGAAGAGATAGATATAAGAAAAAAATAATGAATAAAGAATCAATTACACTAAATATACATATGTCATGCATATGCAACATTTTATTTCCACATAAATTTTTGTACATATCCAAATTAGCCCCTGATTTGCAATCGAAAATAGACAATCTCTTTAGGGATATCAAACCAACAACAGTCTTATGCGGAAATAAAAAGTCACATATGCAACACCAAGTGCCAGGAAAACTTTTTTTTTAATAAAAAACAAGCCCTCATGCATCTGAACAAAACAACTGATAAGATAATGGTAGCCCCAGATTTGTGGTAGAAAGATAATTTTAATAACTAGCACGAGCACGTGATCCATCTTCTCGCAAACGAGCAGTCAAGGCTCGACAAACTGCCAGCTGACGAACTGGTAAGCGCAGCATCATATTACGTTATTG
>JAJHPC010000019.1:1768124-1979368 GCA_024447665.1 Juncus inflexus
GACATTGACATATATACGAAATATTCCAGAAAAGTATGAGTCATGTTATGATAGGAAAAGAGGCACAAACCGAGCTAGAATTTCCAATGTTGATAAAGGAACTTTCTTCGATATTAACAAGTATAAGAAAAACATCGAAAAAGCAAAACATGATCTGTCAAAGTTGATATTTTTTGATGAGTGACATATAGATAAGACGGTAGGGAGTGGTACTGACTACGGAAGAGACTTCAAGATAAGCATATAGATCCTTCCCACCAAGAAGTCATTGTGCTTCGAGGACGATCCGATCTAGACGAACCCATAATGAATTCTTTCTTTCTGTTTCCCGAGGCCTCGTGTATATTCATTCTCTCCCAATCATAGATTTTTTTCAATACAGCGTCGGCCTGGGATGCGAACCAACCATCATAGCCGTATCCCTGACAATGTACGAGGGGATTGAGTGATTTAAGACCTCGGAGAATTCCCGAGTAAGCTCAGCCTTGGTTTGAAAGACAAAAGGTTCTTAAAGAAGCGCGCTACTGCAAGAAGATTTTGTTCGACACAACAAAACCAAACACACACACCACAACATATAGAGGCAATTGGGTTTGGATTTCATCAAGGGGCCACGTAGGCTCCAATTGTGAACCATTCATATGTGAGATGTGGTTATTTATAAGACTTTTATTGTTTTTTTATCTTTTTGATCTTTTGAAAATTTAACTATGAAAGAGATAATGTGTAGTATTTTGATTTCTTTTATGGTATTTTTCGTTATGTTACGGATCAAATGAGAACCGTCATTTCATATGCACAAGGAAATGACAATTCCCCTTCGTAAAAAAAAAATACACATTTTTCTTGGAATTCATGATTATTAGTTTTACTCACATTTTATGTCAATACATGACCTGCATTAAATTTTACTCCTTGAAAAGTGACTGGTAAATACTTTATGTTGTAACATCAACTTTTATACTTTATTATTCTAATATATTTTGCTAATATATAGGATAAACAGTTAAAATAAGAATTAAGATTTCAGCCTTTGATGAGTGAAAATTCATTCTACATATAGTGAGGATTAATGTATAAAAACTATGTTGATACTGTCTTGCAAACTCACAATTTAGTTGATATGCATGCAATGTTAGAATATGTGACCATGATTTAAATTTGGATCTATGTATCATTTTATTTATGGTTTCTAACATTATATTTGGATTTGTAAAGTTTAATTTGTTTGTCCTCATGATATAATTTTTGTTGATTATATTCATAAGAAATTTTTTATTGTGTTTTGTTGTTCGGTTGAAGCCTATAGGGGGGGTTTAAAAGGCCTAATGTGCGGAAACGTGAATATTTGTATTTTTAGGATTTTATATTTTTATTGTTTTTAGACTTTTGTTGATGGTTGTTTGAATACTAATTAGCAAAGAAAGATAAATAAATAAGAAATTAAAGTAAATATAAAAAGTAAAGAGATACCGAACACACGAACTTGTTGACGTGGTTGCGTTAGCCTTAATCACCCGTTTATTATTTTGCATTTCAAATCTTTTGATTATTTGATTCAAGTATCTTTCCTGAGACAGACATAACATCTTATTCTCTCTATCTCTAGTAATATGAATTCCTAGGATATAAGATGCTTCACCCATGTCTTTCATCTCAAACCGAGTACTAAAAACAGATTTGATTTTATTAATTAATTTCAAATCATTACCACATAGTAGAATGTCATCTACGTACAAAGATAAGATCCAAAAACTGCTCCCACTTTTCAAAGTATACACTTAATTGTCTAACTTGTTCCTTGTTCATAACAAATCCTAGTTATAAAATAAACTTATGGAAAGTCATATACCACTGACGGGAGGAATGTTTCAGACTGTACAAGGACTTCCTTAACTTGTATACCTTGTCTTCTTGGTTCTTTATCTCAAACCCTTCAGGCTACCTCACATATATGACCTCCTTCAAATCATCATTGAGAAATGCGGTCTTCACATCCATTTGGTGTAATTCCAAATCTAGATGTGCAACTAAAGCCAATAATATCCTGATAGACGTAAACTTTTTCACCGGAGAATATGTCTCCTCATAATCCACACCCTCAACCTGGGTGAATCCTTTGGCTACCAACCTATCCTTATACTTGTCTATCGTACCATCTGGCTTTAGTTTTCTTTTAAACACCCATTTACAACCAACTACCTTTCTACCAGCCGGGAGTGCACTTAACTCCCATACTTGATTCTTTACAATTGTCTCGATCTCTTCCTTCATGGCATTCAACCATGACTCGGATTCCTGCGAATTAATCGCATCCGAATAACTCAAAGGATCTGACATATCCTCTGCATCCACACTAAGTGCAATATATGAGATCTCACAATTGTAAACTTCAAAGTCATCTAGGTAGGATGGCGCATTTCTATTTCTCCTATTTCTCAACATAGGATGACCACTTGGTTGTACAATGTTCTCTTGAATGTCCTGAGGTTCATCAGTCACTATAGGTTCTAATAGGTCATCCTTATAGAAGTCGTCTAAGATCAGTAGAGGTCTATCATCCTCTTTCGTTAGTTCTTCCACTTTACTATTTTCAAAGAACTCAGCATCACGACTTTCTACAACCCTTTTGTCTTTAATACTATAGAACCTATTACACTTTGACTTCTCAGAATAACCAATAAATCTGCACTTTACAGTCTTAGAGTCTAACTTACCCTATGTTATTGTGGGATCAACACATGAGCTACTGATCCCTACATTTTTAAATGGGATAACATTGGTTTTCTACCTTTCCATAATTCATGTGGAGTTGACTCTACCGATTTAGTTGGTAATCTATTCAGGACATACGCAACAGCCTTTACCGCTTCACCCCAAAAACTCTTGGGTAAACTTGATTGTGACAACATGCACCTAACCATGTTCATTAAAGTTCTATTACGCCTCTCAGCTACCATTTTGCTATGGTGTATAACTCATGGTTGTTTGCCTCTTTATACCATGATTTGTGCAATAGTTGTCAAATGCTTTTGAGTTAAACTCTCCTCCCCTATCGGTCCTTAATATTTTAATCTTCTTGCTCAATTGATTCTCAACTTCGTTCTTGTACTTTATGAAGTAATCAAATGCTTCAGACTTAGCATTGAGCAAATAAACATACCCATATTTAGAGTAATCATCAATAAACGTTATGAAATACTCTTTACCACTATGGGGTCTTAACACTTAATGGACCGCATATATCCGAATGGATAACTTCAAACAATTCTATTGCTCTTTCTCCCACTGAGAAAGGCTTCATGGTTAGTTTACCAGAAGAGCAGAATTCACATGCATCATATTCTACCTTAGTTAATTCAGGTAATAAACCCATTTTAACGATTTTATTTAATCTTTGTTTTCCTGGGTGACTTAAACGCATGTGCCATAATAGAGAATCAGCTAAATAAGCATTGAGAGTCATAATATAATCAAGAAAATCATCATTCTCATTAGAATTATCAACTGATACATCAGGATTATTTGCCACACTAACATTATTCTCTACTATATTTAACTTAAATAAATCTTGTCCTAAGTCAAGCATACCACGAGCCAACGCCTCGCCATGCTTCCCAATTGTCACAGTGTGGACTCCCAACTTCTGCTGCCGATAAAAGCGCACGTCATAACCTTTCTTAACCAGCATCGGGGGCGAAAATGAGATTCCGCCTCATTCCGGAAGCATACAACACGTCTGTGAGAAGTATGTTAAACTTGCCCACATTCAGCTTGTAGGTGCCAATCGCCTGCACCTCAGTGTATGCGTTGTTTCCCATGTAGATTCGATGCTCCTTCGGGTTTTTACTGATTTTGACTCCACCAATCCTTGACGTGTCCGCGCTATGTGCTTTGTGGCTCCAGAATCGATCCATCACCCATTGGCTATCGGAGAAGAGAAGTTGCATTCGGTCACCATGACCAAGTCCTTGTTAGATCCTCCACCTTGACCGCCACCTTCTTGCATTTGAAGCACGCACCCTTAACACGGGGACCTGTATTGCCTTTCACGTTGAAGTTCTTTTGGAACGGTTGTCTGAACTTGCCCTTCGGACGAAAAAGGCCCGTGTTTTGAACACCTTTACCGGCATATGCCTCAACATCTACGGGAGTTGCTTGCGACAAATTTATATCCGTATTATGGACTCCCTTCATGCACTCTTGCTGATAGGCCAACTGATGCGATAAATCCTTCATGCTGATGTTGTTGATGACAATCCGCATCGCCGTCTGCACCATTGCCCAAGAAGAGGGCAGACTATTGATTATCGTCGAAACTTGCATCTTCTCCGAAATCGGAGATCCCGCGGCTTCAAAGTCCTTCGCCATCAGCATCATGTTCTTGACATAGTCAACCACATAAGTACCTTCTTGCATATGACAATAGTTATAACGCTGCAACAATAGTTGTATATGTGTTTGGGATTTAATGTCATATTTTTCTTTAGTTGCCGCTAGAAGTGCTTTAGCACTTGAGTGTTCTTTGAACACCTTCATTAAATTGTCATCCATTAACATTAGGATGGTACTTCTAGCGACCTTATTGTCGCTATCCCACTTCTCGACTACCTTCTTTTCCGCTTCAGTTGTCGTAGTTGCCAAGACAGGTTGGTCCTTTTCCAAAATATAGTCCAAGCGATGGACTATCAGGGCATGTGTCACCTTCTCGACCCAAATGTCATAATTATTGCCGTTCAAGCACTCAATCCGAGCAATTACTGGAGTTCGACATAGAGTTGAAGTGAAGAACAGGAGCGATCGTCTAAACTGAAGCTGCCTCCTACCAACGGGATCTCATTGCAAAAAAAAAGGGTCCGTGTTGTTGCAGCTCTGAATCTAGGGTTTCAAAAATCGAAACCTTGCTCTTGATACCAATGAAGGAAACGAATTAGGGTGTTGGGGCTGGGCTATAGGAGACGGGGATTTCTGTGTATTGAATGGATTTTGGTGTGTCTACTCCTCAGGTAAGGATCTCCCTTTTATAGCACCGAGAAACCCTAAACTTGGTGAGAACGCACGAGATTCATTTCCATACACGACCCTCCAACTGCGCCCCCGATTTGATTGATCCCCTTTCCATGTATATATTGATCACAATTGATAGTTTCCTTGTGAGACAAAGGCACATATAGAAACGTATCTAACACAATAATAGTAGAAAAATTTACAAATAACCCCCTATCTTTTCTGAATATTATAAATAACACCATACCTTTTCAAATTTTACAAAAAAAAACCCTATTAGACACATTTTCTTTACAAATACCCCTACATCCACTTTTCCATCCATACAATAGTTAATTTTTGAAAATGATGAAAATACCCTCACCCATATTTAATAAATTAAATTAATAAATAAACTTAAATAAACAAAAGAAATTAAATAAAAATAAATATAATTAAATAAATGAAAATAATTAAAAAGATAAAAGAGCTAAAAATAAAAATAAAATAACTAAATAAAAATATAAAATATAAAATTAAATATAAAATATAAAATATAAAATAAAAATATAATAAAATAATATAATAAAAATTTATTAAAAAAATAATTATTAAAATAAACAAAAATAATTATTATTCACACAAAAAATTCTATTTAAAATAAAAGAAAGTTTTGTCTCGTCAATAATGAGCGGTAACAAAACTTGTATTTGTTTATTGGGGTGCCAAAAAATTATCTTCGTACTTATTAACACTGTAAAACAAATTTGGGGGAGTACGGGGGGGAACACACGTATTTAAAAAAAAATAAAGCACTATTAATATATATTATTATGTCAAAATTTTGGGGGGGGATTGCAGCATGCACTCCGGTCTGTATAAAGCTCCGGCACTAATAATGATGGTTTCGTGTGTTAATAATTATAATTATTTTTAATATTATTTTTTATTTATGAATTATTATTTTAATTATCTTTTTATTTCATTATTTGTATTTTTATTTTATTTTTTTCTAGCTTTGTAATTATTTATATTTCATTATTTTAATTAATTTTTATTTTAGTTAATTATTTTTATTTAATTATTTTTGTTTTTTAAACTTTTGTTTTTAATTATTTTATTTTTAAAATTTTATTTATTTTAATTAATTTTATACCTACTTAATTAATTTTATTTTTTAATTAATTATTTTGTTATATTTTTATTTATTTTATGTTTATTTTTATTTAATTTCTTTTGTTTACTTAAGTTTATTTATTAATTTAATTTATTAAATATTATTAAGGGTATTTTCGTCATTTTTAAAATTTAATTATTGAATGGATGAAAAAGTGGATGTAGGGTTTAAAAAAAATGTGTTTGACAGGAGTTTTTTGTAAAATTTGAAAATATAGGAAGTTATTTGTAATATTGAGGGTTATTTGTAAATTTTGAAAATATAGGAAGTTATTTGTAATATTGAGGGTTATTTGTAAATTTCCCAATAATAGTAAGTCTTCGTATGTTGCTTTCAGAAAACGAACCACATAAATCACTATAAATTCACCTGCTTCTCAGGATCACCAACTTCAATTAATCATTGCAATTCTCTTGCTTTCCCCATGGATTGCACTCAAAAGTTCTCATTGATTCTCTTTATATTTTCCCTTCATTTCTTTTCTCAATCTCGTGTTCCCTTTGTGGGAAGTTTATCCCCAAATCCCACAGATAAAGAGGCATTACTATCAATCAAGGCTGCGATAACCAACGATCCTTCTAATACATTATCTTCATGGAACGAAAGCTCTCCGTTATGCCAATGGAGCGGCGTTCACTGCGACCACCATGATAGAGTCTCTAAATTGGATTTACAAAACCTAGGATTAATAGGTTTCGTAACTCCATATGTAGGTAACCTCACATCTCTTCGATATCTATATCTCCAAAACAATCAACTATCCGGGACAATCCCTGCCCAAATAGGCCACTTAAACCAATTGGAAGTTTTAAATATGAGCTCGAATCTCATGCAAGGTTCAATACCTTCAAACATTATTAAGTGCGTCAATCTAACAACCATGGATTTATCCGTGAATAATTTATCCGTTAATATACCGACTGATATCGGAAAACTTTCCAAGCTTGAAGTTATAAATTTAGCCCAAAATCAGCTTAAAGGACCTATACCGCAATCCATAGGGAACATCTCATCTCTTGTCACACTTAACTTAGCTACAAACACTCTTAATGGCAGAATACCCCATGAACTAGGCAATCTTCATAAACTAGAACAACTCCAGATATCTCTTAACAACCTCACAGGTACCATCCCAACATCTCTATACAATATTTCATCCCTCGAAACCTTTGCCATTGCGTCAAATGATTTTTACGGAGAACTTCCTTCAGACATAGGGTTTAGACTGCCAAATTTATTAGTTTTTCATGTTTGTTATAATTCCTTCACTGGTCGAATCCCTCCATCGCTTCATAACATAACTAAGATCCAAAGCATAAGGATGTCTCATGATTACTTTGTTGGGTCAGTTCCACCAGGGTTAGACAAGCTACACGATCTCACCTTATATAATATTGGATTCAATCAATTAGTTGATAATTTAGAATTTATCAGCTCGTTGACTAATAGCACGAAACTCCAATTTCTTGCGGCCGACGGAAACCAATTTTATGGCGAAGTCCCAACCTCAATAGGCAACCTTTCATCAACTGTCTCAAAAATATATATAGGAGGAAACCAAATTTCGGGTACCATTCCAAAATCTATTGGGCAAATTACGAGCTTGACCTTGCTAAATATGACTGACAATTTGATGTCAGGGGAAATTCCTCCTGAAATTGGCCAACTCAAACAACTCCAAATGCTAGGTCTAGCTATGAATAGATTTTCAGGACAAATACCGGAATCACTTGGGAATTTGAGCCGAATTACTAAATTGGATATGTATGGCAACAAATTGGAGGGAAGTATTCCAGTTTCCTTTGGCGAGTTCCGTAACTTGTTATCTTTAGACTTGTCAAACAACAATCTTGAAGGAAACATACCAAATATTCTCTTCACTCTCACTAGTCTTAGCTCTCTTCTTAATCTATCCCACAACTCTCTCACCGGCCCTTTGCCTGAACAAATAGGCATGCTAGATAATATAGTCGTGATAGATATATCCAATAACCGTTTGATAGGTAATATTACAAATTCGATTGGTGACTGCAACAGCTTGCAAGTCTTGTCTATGTCTAGTAACTTGTTCATCGGACAGATTCCTAACACTATAGGTGACCTAAAGGCCTTGCAAAGTTTGGACCTTTCGTCCAACAAGCTTACTGGTTCGATCCCTGAAAACATAGAAGAGCTCCATGCATTACAATTCTTGAATCTCTCTTTCAATGATCTTAAGGGAACAGTACCAACAGACGGCGTGTTTAGGAATCACTCTGCAGTTTATCTTGAAGGAAACCCTAATATTTGCTTCTCATCTTGCAGTACTCATCATAAAAAGTTGAGAGTGAGCATTGTTGTAGTAGTTGTGTTAGCAAGTCTCGTGCTCTGTATTTTAGCAGTGTCTTTGTTATGGGTACTATATTTCAAAAAGAAGAGAGTTGGAGTGAAGGATTTGGATTTAATCGACGTAATAAAGGGGAAGCATAGAATGATTTCCTACGATGAGATATTTCATGCAACAAATAATTTTAATCCGGCCAACCTAATTGGAGCAGGGAGCTTTGGATCAGTTTATAAGGGATTATTAAGGGATGGAATGACTACTGCAATTAAGGTACAGAATCGACAAATATTCAATTAGATTAATATTCAATTATTAAGTTCTTATTTTTCTCTTAATTACCTAATTTATATCTAATTTATCATGAAGGTTCTAAACCTAGCCGTAAGAGGGGCTTCAAAGAGCTTCATAACAGAATGTGAGGCCCTAAGAAATGTCAGGCACCGCAACCTAGTCAAACTCGTAACATCATGCTCAAGTGTGGATTTTGCAAACAATGATTTTCAAGCTCTGGTATATGAGTTCATGAGCAATGGTAGTTTGGATGATTGGATAAAAGGAAGGAAGAGGCATGAAACTGGAGAAGCACTAAGTCCCTTAGAGAGACTTAACATTGCTATCGATGTTGCAAGTGCTATGGACTACTTGCATAATGATTCTGATGGAATAGTTGTTCATTGTGATTTAAAACCGAGTAATGTTTTGTTGGATGATGAGATGAATGCCAAAGTGGGAGACTTTGGCCTAGCCAAATTGTTGGTTAACAAGGATGGAGGGCTTGAGTCATTCAGCACAACTAACGGCTTAAAAGGTTCCATCGGTTACATACCACCAGGTACGTTCTTGCTCATTTTTTGGATTTGTTCATATATCTATAATAGTTAGGATAACATTAGGTAAGAGTTCCATAAAAATTGATCATTGTCTAAGTTCAACAAAATCAATGGTTATCTAATTTATCTTCTAATCTAATGTAGAATATGGATTTGGGGCGAAACGCTCGACAAAAGGTGATGTTTATAGTTATGGGGTCATGCTACTTGAGTTGATATCTGGAAAGAGCCCAACCTCATTTGTTGGAGATCTGAACCTGGAGAAATGGGCACGAGCTGCTTTTCCTGATCGAGTCGCAGAATTAATCGACACTAATCTGCTTGGAACAAAGAATGCTTTCACTTGTGAAGAAAACCCGAAAGAATTAGAGAAACAAATGGAATGTCTGGTCTCATTGGTCCGAGTCGGACTTTCTTGTGCAATGGAATCTCCAGATGCCCGTTGCTCAATGAGAGATGCCCTACATGAATTGCAAATTATTAAGAAAACACTTAATGCATAAATATTTATAGATAATGTTGAGATAGAATATTGTCTTTTGGAGATATCTTTTAGAAACTATTTCTCTAAATATTTTCATAAAATTGGATAGTCATGTTGATTCTAAATTTTTTCATATTATGACTATTATCGGTTGAGTTAGTAATATATTTTTTAGATGACAATAAGTAAACATTAATTAACAAAAAAGTTTAATTACTACACATTAAATATGTGAGGAAGAATGAGGGCTTACTTCACTAACCTAATTTTGGGATCTCAGTTTGAACCACTAACATTATTGTTCTTTCAAATATCTATAGTGGCCTAATCAGACCACATAACAGGCCTACATAAGAACACAGTAAAGAAAGGAAGGCCACAGTGAAACTGACCCACATATTGAGCCCAACCCAACCATGTCAGGTTTAGACTGCCAGTTCTGCATTCTGTTTTCCTAATTTCAAAAGCTATCAAGGTGTGTTTGGATTGTGAGAATATAGATGGGCATATGATTCTCATGAGAATAGGACCTCAAAAACTTTTCATTTCCATGTTTAGTTCAATATTGGAATCCTACGTGGCGGGAAAGTTTTTTTTCCCATGATTTGACAGATTCTCATGAAGCATGGAAATGTGATTCCCACTAAAATACATGGAAAAATTATTTTTCCATTGCTTATTACATAATTACCTTTCTTAACTAATCATATTTAATGATAATAACAACAATAAATATTATTATTTTATTAAATTTTTAATTATATTTAACTAAATGAAAAATATAAATAATATATATTTAATTAAAAAAAATTGTAATGAATAAATTTACAATGATATATAGTTACATTGTTTATGAGAGCGAAATTATATTAATCAAGAGCCATGAGGTACTTGGTCTCTCCAATTTTGTCTAAATACCTTCTGCAAAAAGCCAAGGTAGAAAAATTCTTGTTTATTGTATTAAGAAGCGTTTTGGTTTTTTGCAGTCTCAGTGGAATATGAGCCGCCTCAAAGTCCTTCATGTAGATATTGCACTCCAAATCCTCCCTCACAAAACCCTTCCCTGTAGGAAAGTAATAAAAATAATAAAAAAAAACTTTAGAAAATAATTGAGGGGAATTTGCAGAAAAGCCCTTGTACATGCTGAATTGCAAAAAAAAAAATCTATATTCTTAAAGGAATTTTAAAAAGTCAAAGATCCCCTACTGTTAAATCCAATCTAACTGTGTTAGATTAATGGTATTAAACCCATAGATTAATCCTTCTAAACTCATACAATGGTGTTAGAATTTTCAACAGAGTAATTGAACAGTGGGGTGGTGGTAAGTGAAGTAAGTTAACCTGTGGAGCCGAATGTCTCGATGTCGTAAAATTCGCCTTCTTCCATTTTGGTCTGCTCGCCTCCTTTTACAATCGGAACGTATTTGCCAGCGTGGATTTGGTACGGCTCTATGTGTTGGGAAAAACGAGGGCGTTTCGCACAAAAATCCTCACTCGAGACTTTTGTCGAACACCTTGTGTGCGACTTAACTTCTTTGTATTAATTAACTTCGATACGAACCGTACCGCTTACAAATAATACAAGAATTAAAACCTCTTCTAGGATTTACAACTCACACTTGAACCCTAGGCTACGCTCGTCACCGACACCGGTGGATTACACCTCGGAGGATCACAAAAGGAACAAAGAAAAGACACGACCGAGAGGAGGAACTAGAGAGCCATACACCGTACCGTTCCGTACCTAACCGGCGATACGAGAGAGCAACAACAAGAGCAAGCTTCTCCTTCTCTCTCTCTCTCTCTCTCTCTCTCTCTCTCTCTCTCTCTCCTCTCTTTCTTTTTCTTTCTTTCCTTTTCTTTCTTTTGGCCGCTCAACACAAAATAAGCCACGCCCAAAAAATAAGAGAGCAAGCTCTCTGTTAAGGTCATGTGCATTTTATGCACATTATACAAAATAGTCCCTACACTTTATATAATTACAAATTTACATTAATAAATGGCCCAAGGCCCATTTCATGAGGAGGGAGCCCAACAAACTCCCCCTCCCGACTCATGCGAAGAAGTCGCATCCTCCCCGTTCTTTCTACACACTAAAAGCTTCTTAGCGGGCAACACATTTTTCTTCATATCGGATTTGTTTACGTCGATATGGTTCCTCTCATGCAAATCACTTAACCTCTCACCCATCGCGCCTATGCATTCACCGTTACGCCCACGCGACACATCATTCTCGCTTTCCGGTTGATTAACATCGGTAAGCGGCACATTCTCGTGAGAGCGACATCTTCCGGATTGCCGATTTTCGCAAATCGAATTTTGCACCGACACCGCTTCTTGTGGTACTTGTGGCGGTTTTGAACCGTCGCCACATTTACCTTCTGATTTTATTTCTTGGATTCCACCATCTCCCCCATGAACCAAATTCATCACCGTGGGAGGTTTATGACTCAAATCAAACTTGACTTTCGGGTTATTACATTTCGGCTTCTCGCCCTTACCCGTACCATCATCAAGAAATATCACATCTCGGTTACGCGCGGTCTTCTCTCTAGCGAGAATTTTTACGCCCTTCTCGCACTTATTATCCAACCGCAAGTTCGATGATTTCATCGAGTTAATTTTAATCGGATTCCCTTTCGCACATAATTTCGTATGTGTTACGTAGAGAGTGCTCAACTTCGCACCATGTGCGACAACAAGAGATCTTTTGGTGAGTTTCCACTTCCCTTCACCAAAACGGCTACAATAGCCTTCATCATCAAGAGAACCGGTCGATAGTAAATTCATCCGTATATCGGGTACGTGTCTCACATTCTTGAGCACCAACTTGTACCCAAGCTCGGTTTCCAAACTCACATTTCCCATGCCAACTACTTTACACCGCCAACCATTTCCCATCCTTACGCATCCAAAATCTCCTTTGGTGTAAGATGAAAAGAAATCACGTCTTGACGTGACGTGAAAAGAAGCGGCCGAATCCACTATCCATGTAGTATCTTGGCATATGCGGTCGACGAAACCGTCATCACACGCTACTATCATATCGCTATCGGATACAACTGCCGCCGTGCGGTCCTCATCACTATTTTCACTTGATGATTCTCTTTCACCGTGTCTCGTCTCTTTCTTCCATACTCTACACTCTCTTTTAATGTGGCCCAATTTGCCACAATGATAGCACTTAATCCCTTTACGAGAGCTCGACCTTCTCGTAAGCTTGTCATGGCTATTCGAATTATATGAGTTTCTCGTTTCGCTCCTTCCTCGCCTTTCAAGCACAAGCGCATCGGATTCCGAAGAGATCCATTTTTCTCTTCTCCGGGCTTCCTCATTCAACATGCTATCTTTTACCATTCCTAGCGTTACCACACCGTCGGGCGCGGAATTGCCAAGCGATACAATGAGTGTGTCCCAATCGTCCGGCAAGGAGCTCAACAACAATAACGCTTGAACCTCGTCATCCAAACTCATTTTCATATTAGCCAATTGATTCACGCAATTTTGGAACTTACTCAAGTGTTCCGACACCGAAGTTCCACCCGTGTATTTTAAATGCACGAGCTTCCACATCAAAAACGCCTTATTTTGAGCGGTTTTCCTCTCGAAGAGACTCTCCAATTTCTTCCACAACTCGTGGGCATTAGTCTCTAACGACACGTGGTGAAATACGCTATCACCAATCCATTGCCGTATTAACGCAACCGTTTTCCGGTTTGTTTTCTTCCAAACATTATCCAAAGTATCTTCGGATTTCTTCGCGTCTCCCTCGACCGGGTCGTATGCATCCTTGCAATACAACAAATCTTCCATCCGGGGTTTCCAAATCGAGTAATTTGTGGAATTGAGTTTAACCATCGTACCGACACTACTTTCTCCCTCCATTTGCTTGATGCAAGCTTATCCCGTACTAACCACGGCTCTGATACCAGTTGTTGGGAAAAACGAGGGCGTTTCGCACAAAAATCCTCACTCGAGACTTTTGTCGAACACCTTGTGTGCGACTTTTATGGTTAACTCAAATACTCAAATAAACGCCACAAACTCAACCCGATTCACACGATATTGCAAAGGAATAAACAACAAACATAAGAGACACACGAATTTAAGGAAAACTTCTTTGTATTAATTAACTTCGATACGAACCGTACCGCTTACAAATAATACAAGAATTAAAACCTCTTCTAGGATTTACAACTCACACTTGAACCCTAGGCTACGCTCGTCACTGACACCGGTGGATTACACCTCGGAGGATCACAAAAGGAACAAAGAAAAGACACGACCGAGAGGAGGAACTAGAGAGCCATACACCGTACCGTTCCGTACCTAACCGGCGATACGAGAGAGCAACAACAAGAGCAAACTTCTCCTTCTCTCTCTCTCTCTCTCTCTCTCTCTCTCTCTCTCCTCTCTTTCTTTTTCTTTCTTTCCTTTTCTTTCTTTTGGCCGCTTAACACAAAATAAGCCACGCCCAAAAAATAAGAGAGCAAGCTCTCTGTTAAGGTCATGTGCATTTTATGCACATTATACAAAATAGTCCCTACACTTTATATAATTACAAATTTACATTAATAAATGGCCCAAGGCCTATTTCATGAGGAGGGAGCCCAACACTATGCTGTGTCCGTTCAGATTCCTCACACTCTTCACTATTAAATAATAATAATAATAATAATAATAATAATAATAATAATAATAATAATAAAAAGGAATTTATTTACAATTTATTAAATTTATTAAAAAAAATCTTAAGTTTTGGAATGTTCAGAAAAACCCTTACTTCAAACTTTGTATTTTCTGCAAACCCCTAATTTTTTAAATAGTATTAAATAATTATTTATCATTATTTATATATTATTCAAATATTATTTTGTTTTTTAAGTTATTATTAGGGTTTTTTAATTATTTCAAAACTCAATAAAATTTTGAAAGATGGAATGTTTTTTTTTAATATTCCAACAGATAGGGTGTTTTTTTTTTTTGAAAGTTTCCAATAAAAAAAACCTTGGAAAACTTTGCCATTTATTTCGACTTCATAAGATTCCATTACTTCCTGAATTGCCGCTCCAACATCACATAGTCTCACATCAATTCCAGCTTCCTATACAAAAAAAAAAGTAAATAGTTTAAAGTTAAAAATAAAATTAAAAAGTAAAAAGTTGTAAAAAACAGAAGTTCAATTAATTATTATTTTTTTATGAGAAAAGTCCAAATTTGCCCCCTCTACTATTCAATAAGTCTACTTTTGATCCCTTAACTTTTTGTTGGTCCAATTTTAGTCCCTCAACTTTTCAATAAGTCTATTTTTTATCCTTCCATCCGTTAAGTGTTTACGTGTCAGTTAAACTTGACACTTAAGCATTGACATACATATATTCTTGATACATAAGCAATAACATATTTTTTAAATAAACATGCATCACAATAAAATAATATTTTAAGAAAAAAGGAAAATTAAGAAAAATTTATTTTTTTCAAATATTTGTCATGTCACAATTGCCACGTATTGCTTACGTGTCAAATTTAACTGATACGTAAGCACTTAACGGATGGAAAGACTAAAAATAGACTTATTGAATAGTTGAGGGACTAAAATTGGACTAATAAAAAGTTGAGAGACCAAAAATGAGCTAATTGAATAGTTGAGAGGGCAAAATTGGATTTTTCTCTTTTTTTATTTACCTTAATTCCTGTATTTGTAGCCTCTTTTGAAGCCTCAAGCAGAGGATTAAACATCGGATTAAACGCAACTGTAAATGCACAATCCACTATATGTCCTGCAAATAAAAAAAATAATAAAAAAATATTAAAAAAGATAATTTAAAAAAATAATAAAATTTAAATTAAAGTCCCAAGATGTAACTATAGTACATTATTTTCGTAATAATTTACATGTTCAATTTAATAAATAAATACATTTACCATCAATATGCGTGCCAAAATCCAATTTCATGACATCATCATATTGCAACATAGTTTTATCTCCAGAATTCGGAGTCCAATGCCCTGCCACCCTATTAAAATAATAATACAAAATATATTAAATCACAAAATAATAAAATAATGAGAAATTTCCAAAAAAAAACCCAATTATTAACAGAAAAAAGAATTTTTTTTTTTTATTTCTGAAAAATGGAAAGTTTTTTTTTCAATTTTTGATAATTCATGGACTTCTTTTTAACTTGGGCATAAAAAAGGGGGTCTTTCGTGAAATTTCCTAAAATATTAGGGCATATAGAATAAATAAAAATAATTAAAGTACCAATTTAAGGAGCAGCCAGTTGGAAATGCGATGCCAGCCTGGAGCCCATTTTCTTTAATTAATTTTCTAACCATATTTTCCAAAGTCTCGCATAAATCAATCATTAACATGCCTGGCTTTATTATGCTCCTCATATATTTCCTCACCTTTAAAATAAATATTTTTTCATTATATAATTTAGAAAAAATGATTAAACGGTAATTAATTAATTAATGATTGATCGATTCATAAATTAATTAATTGATTGATTCATTACTTAATTGATTGAAACATTAATTAATTGATTTATTTATTTATTTAATTGATTTATTTAATTAATTAATTAATAATGGGACTAACTTGTCTATGAACTTCAGCTGCATGGTGGATTGAATTATAAATGGGTTTTTGTAACCGCTCCAATTCCCTCTTTTCTTCTGAAGTTTCCCTCCACAAATTACTATTTTTAATTTCACAAAAAACAATTTAATATTTATTATTATTATCTACTAACCTGAGATAAAATATTAAAATTAGGGTTTAAAGAAACATACTCGTCTTTGTAATGCTGGATTTCTCCTTCAGGAAACTCGCCAGATGGAAATAGCTCGTCGATTGGGATTGAAGGCGGGTTGGTTTGCTGACCTGGATTTTTCTTTTTTCTGTATTTCAGTATCGTATTTTTTTAGTTAGATTATGTTGAATAATATGATTGCTGATTAAAAATTTTAAATTATTAGTAATGCGGAAAAATGAAGGAGGGTTTGATTGCTTTGATTTGTTCTTCTTTTTCTTCTTAGCAGCTTCTGTTAAACAAACATTCCAACAAAAAAGATAATTTAAAAATATAAATAATATTATTAAATAATTATAATATTTATATTATTTTAAATATTTTACCAGGGGCGGAATCTTGAGAAGGAGATTCATTATCATCATCAGATGCTTTATCACCATTTGCATTAATATTAGCTTGATTTGAATTCTTCCTCTTATTTTCTTCAGAAATTAATTTCAGCTCTTCGATTTTTCCAATTACCTCCATTGCATCACCTCCTCCCATTTATTTCACCAAAAGAAAAGCTGCAAATTCGTTTCGAACATGTAAAGAAAATAAAGCGTGGTTCAGAAACTTGGTGCCAGATCGAAATAAATAACAAAAATGAAAACTTCATTATAAAAAAAATGAAAAAGGATGTTGACTCAATCTGAGAGTATAATCATCAACCAAAATAAAAGAGAGAAAAGCACGAACATTGAAAAGAGAGGCGCCCTTCGTTGTAGAGCGAAGAACGTAGAGAGAGAGAGAGTTTGACCCGGGTTTTTCAGTGTAGTAACTCTTTCTTCCTGTATAGGTTTTGAGTTTGATGTTACTTGTGCAAAGTTGACGTTCGTGGACAAGAAATCAAAATAAATAAAATAGAAAAGTCCGAATTTGCCGGCTCAACTGTTCAATAAATTTAATTTTGGTTAACTGTTTATTGATCAAATTTTAGTCCATTAACTATTTAATAAATTTATTTGTGGTTCTTTCATTCGTTAAGTATTTACGTGTCAGTTAAAGTTGACACATAAGCAATGATATGACATATATTCTTGACTCATAAACAATAACATATTTTTTAAATAAACATGCATCACAAATATGTACAATAAAATAATATTTTAAGAAATAAGAGAAATTAAAAAAGCCAGAATTGATTTCTCGTTTTTTTCAATTCCCGATTTTTATGATAATCCGAAAGTTGACAGTTGAGTCATGGCAGTGTTATTTTATTACGCATGATCTTCTTCCCTTAGAAAAGCAGGTTCCATTTTTCATTTTAGAGAGAATATACGAACTCTTGACATGCAAAGATAGCATTTCTACATCGCTAGCTCAGAACGTCGCGAAGATTGCAGAGGACATTTTTTGGCGCCCTATCCAAAAGCTATAAAAGATTGCAACATACCTAAAGAATTTGAATTTTACCATTTGTTGCACCTATGTCACATTTACCTAAAAGTCAAAATAACACCTTTCAGTATAACAATGGTGATAGTAACGTGCTAACCTGTAAATGTCGACGATCAGTGCATTACCACAAGGCAGGTATCAAGTTAAAAATAAGAGTTTTGGATGAAAATAATCCTCATTCACTCTTAGAGATAAGGTTTAATAATAATGAAGACTCCATGACGATTATTTGGATCTCATATTCAAAATATCCCATTGGAAAACACAATTACAACATGTTTATCATTTCAAATCATCACTGCAAGAACATCATAATAGCCATTGACCAACATACATAATAGCCATTAATTGGTCAAAATACTGGACTTCAATCTAAATCCATGACATCAAATCAACCATCTTTTACTAAATAAGCTATCAAATAAATATGAGTTCTCAAGTTAATATGAACAACAAAAGTGTAGATGCTATAAATTCAAAACCAGAGTACAAACAAGACCTCATAGTTGTAAATTACACAAAAATCTCACCTTACAAAAACAACTCATAAAAACACAACTTGCTATAATAAAACAGCCCTCATTTTTCTTATTAAACAAGGATAACTTATTCATAATTTATTCATTCATCAATAATCATCCCCACGCGAAATGACTTCCTTGCAAGTCGGCCTGAGCAATATCGTATGCTCGAACTGCGATACATAACTCCCTTTCACATCACACAATGGCGGATACGGCTTCACCAAAAAAACAAAAAAGACATTAAATCATCATAAAAATTGTTAAAACATTATTCATTCATTAATTTATTTAGGGAAATGTTTAATCACGATGAAAAATTACTCCTATCGTAGGCTTTGACAGATGCCGTTGAGTTATATATATTGTTTTTGTGTCTTATACAATGTTTTTGTGTTATATACACTATTTTGATATAATATGTTGTTTTTTGTGTTTTTATAACTGTTTTTTTATGTATATATACTGTTTACAAAGTATACATTTGATAACCATTTTTTTTTTTTATATACTGTTTTTCTTTTCTTACACACTGGTTTTGCGGTTTTATACTATTCTACATACTGTTTCTATATATGCCGTTTTATGTGCCTTATATACTACGTTTTTTTATACGTACTGCTTTCAAACTATATCTTTCACATATCTGTTTTTCTTTCACACTGTTATTTGTGTTTCATACACTTGGTACTATACTAAGTTAATGATTTTCATTACCTGAACGATTCCAGCATCACATAGATTCTTGAGAGCCATCAAGTACTTGGTCTCTCCAACTCGATCCAAATACCTCCTGCAAAAAGCGAGAGTGGAGAAATTCTTGTTTATCGTTGTGAGAAGGGTTTTGGCTCTGGGAAGACGTAAAGGGACGTGGCCCGCCTCGAAGTTCTTCATGTAGTGGCTGCACTCTAAATCCTCCCTCACAAACCCCTTCCCTGGAGGAAAATAATTAAAAATATAAATAAATAAATAAATAAAGTAGAATAATAAGATTGGAAATGTGTGGTGGGGAATTTGCAGAAAAGCCCGTGTTAAGGGAAATTGCAAAACAGGCCCTTGCAGAAAACAATGTGGTATTGCCGAAATTGCAAAAAAAATTATCGCATTATATGAGGCTACTGCAAAAATTTGGAAATCAATTAAGGGAAATTTGGGGGGGGGAATTAGAAATTCCAAAAAAAGAAATAGGTATGAAAAGGAAAATTTGCAAAAAAGACCCTACAGTATGACCGAAATAGCAAAAAATCTGCATTATTGCCGAAATTGCAAGAAAGCATGAAAATTTTGACATAAAACCCCTGTAATTTCAGCAATAATGCACAGGGGCTGCACAGTTTTTTTTTTTTTTTGCAAATTTCCCATTAATTAATGGATCAAAATTTTATGTGGTGGTAAGTGAGGTGTATTGACCTGTGGAGCCGAAAGTCTCGATGGCGTAAAACTCGCCTTCTTCCATTTTGGTCTGCTCGCCACCTTTTACAATCGGAACAGATTTGCCAGCGTGGATTTGGTACGGTCCTATGCTGTGTCCGTTCAGATTCCTCACGCTTTTCACTACACACAATAATGATAATAAAAAGAATAATATTAATTGACTAATGAAGTAATGATTAAAAAAAGGGAAGTTTTTTATAAAGAAAAAAAAAACCTAAAAAACCTCTGTACTTTATCAAATTTATAACATGACTACTTTTGGAACGTTCAGAAAAATGCCTACTTGGCTACTTTTAACTTTCTAACCCCCCCCCCCCCCCAAAAGCTTTTTAAATAATAATAAAAAAATATTAATTATTTTTTTATGTTCAAGTATTATTAAGTTTTTAAAATAAAAAGTTGCTAATAGGTTTTTTCAGTATTTTAAACCTTGAGGGAATTTTGAAAAGTTTCATGTTTATAGTAGTTTTTTTAATGTTCCAAAATATAGAGGTTTTTCGCTTTTTCCGTAAATATCAGAAAATATAGGGTATTTTTTGCCATATAATAACCTTGAAAAACTTTGCCGTTTATTTCGACTTCATAAGATTCCATTACTTCCTGAATCGCTGCTCCAACATCACAAAGCCTCGCATCAATCCCAGCTTCCTATAAAAAAACAAAATAAAAAATAGTACAAAATTACAAAAAATATAAACAATTAACAAGTAAAAAGTTGTAAGAAAACCTAGGTGCAATTAATATTTATGTTTATACCTTAATTCCAGTATTTGTAGCCTCTTTTGAAGCCTCAAGCAGAGGATTAAACATCGGATTGAACGCAACTGTAAATGCACAATCCACAATATGCCCTGCAAATAAAAAAATAATAAATATACATTATTTTAGTAATAGATTCAAACGTTCAAATTAATAAATAAATATAGTACCATCAATATGTGTGCCAAAATCCAGTTTCATGACATCATCATATTGCAACACAGTTTTATCTCCAGAATTCGGAGTCCAATGTGCTGCCACCCTTTTAAAAAAATAATATATAAAATATATTAGAATCACAAAATAATAAAATAATCAGAAATTGCAAAAAAGCCCCTGCATTACTCCAAAATTGCAAACAAAATCCTAATTTATCAGGGAAAAAACTACTTTTTTTAATTTCTAAAGAATAGAACAGGCTTGTTTTTCAATTTCTGATAATTTAGGGACTTCTATTTACAATTTGGGCATAAAAAGGCTCTTTTGCAAAATTTCCTATATTATTAGGGCATATAAAAAAAAATTAAAAAAATGAAGTACCAATTTAAGGAGCAGCCAGTAGGAAAAGCGATGCCAGCCTGGAGCCCATTTTCTTTAATTAATTTTCTAACCATATTTTCCAATGTCTCACATAAATCAATCATTAACATGCCTGGCTTTATTATGCTCCTCATATATTTCCTCACCTTTAAAAAAAATATTTTTATTATTTAATTCAAAAATAACGATTAAAGGGCAACTAATGGATTGATTAATTAATAAATTGATTCATTATTTAAATGATTTATTCATTAATTAATTGATTGATTTATTTATTAATTAAATAATAAAGGACTAACTTGTCTATGAACTTCAGCTGCACGGCGAACTGAATTATAAATGGGTTTTTGCAACCGCTCCAGTTCCCTCTTTTCTTCTGAAGTTTCCCTCCATAAATTACTATTTTTAATTTCACAAAAAAACATTATTAATTATTATTATATACTTAACTTGATATAAAATTAGGGTTTAAGAAAGGGTTTAGAATTACTCGTCTTTGTAATGCTGGATTTCTCCTTCAGGAAATTCGCCAGATGGAAATAGATCGTCGATTGGGATTGAAGGCGGGTCGGTTTGCTGACCTGGCTCCTTCTTTTTTCTGTATTAATATTATATTTTTTTTAGTCAGATTATGTTAATTGATATGATGCTGATTAAAAATTTGAAATTATTAGTAATGAGAACAAGTTGAAACATACTTTGATGATTTATTCTTCTTCTTTTTCTTCTTAGTAGCTTCCGTACAAAACAACATTCCAACAAAAAATATACCCAAAAATAAATTACCAATAATTACAATACTAATAATAATAATATAATTAAATTTAAATATTTTACCAGGGGCGGAATTATCTTGAGAAGGAGCTTCACTGTCATCTTCTTCTTCATTCAATGAAGATGAAGCTTTATCACCATTTGAATTCTCCTTTTTATTTTCTTCAGGAACTAATTTCAGCTCCTCAATTTTGCCCACCACCTCCATTGCATCACCTCCGCCCATTTATTTCACCAAAACCTGCAAATTCGCTTCACTTTTAATCAAAAATTCAAACTTCAACGCAAATTCCGATTTTCTAAGTCATAACAACTAAAACACAATAAATTAAATTGAGAATATGTAAAGAAAATAAAAGCTTCTTCAAAAACTCAGCGCCAGATCGAAATAAACAACAAAGCAAAAAACCAGGTATCTACTCACTCAATCTGAGAGTTTAATACAACAAAATAAAAGCGAGGAAGAAGAAGAAGCACAAACTTTGATTCGAAATCACCTTCGCCGTAGAGAGAAGAACGAAGAGAGAGGCGACTAGGGTTTTCTCTCAGTCTGTGTAATAAATAATAACTCTTTTCTTCCTGTATTAAGGCTTTGATTTTGATGTTCCAGAAACCAAAATAAGGAAATAAAAGAACGGGTTAACAAAAGCCGGAAATAATTTCCCGGGTTTTCAATTCTCGGTTTTTTGTAATAATCAAAAGTTGACAGTTGAGTTGATCCCACCAGCCTAACCAAAAAATGATTAAGCATTAAATATTACTTAAAAAATGTATTAGCTACATAATCATCATATTCATATCTCACCAGCACTGAACTAAACTAAACTAATCTCTAAACAAACTAATGGAACAAGAAGCAATCATCATCACTAGGCTCATAATCCAAATGCCAACCCAATACCTCCATTATACTAATAGGAAGCCCAACCTCTCCATTACTCTTTCATTCTCTCGCTCTCTCCTCAGTTTGGTGAGGTTTGATTGAGAAAGAGGGAGGGAAAGAGAGAGGTGAGTGAGTGAGTGAAAACGATGTTCGCAAAGGAAGCGGGTGGTGGGTTCTTTGAGGGGAATGACCTGCCGCGAGTCGACGCGTGTCACACCTGGAGTGACCCTAAGCCCAGGCTCCGGTGGACGGCCGAGCTCCACGACCGGTTTGTCGACGCCGTTGCTCAGCTCGGCGGACCTGAAAGTCAGTGATTTGATTTTTTTTTTTATTTTAGTTCGAACGGTGAAAATTGATTAATTTGGAGAAATAAATCCGTTTTTTTGGGGTTATTTCTGGAGTAAAGTTCGCATCTTGGTGTAAATATCTTCTAAAATTTCTTATTTTTTGAATTTTTGAATTTTTTTTTCACTAAAACCCTAAGCTGGAGTGGAAATAATTAATAAACAGTTAGTTCTTCAAATTGGATTTAATCTGATTTGAGTATAATTTCAGAAGCAACGCCAAAGACTATACTGAAAGCAATGGGAATCAAAGGCTTAACACTCTACCATTTGAAGAGTCACCTTCAGGTTTATTTATTTTTCCCATATTTTTCAAAATGTAGTTTAATTAAAGAATAATTGCCCTTTTTAGTCTATTGATAGAAAATTGAATTAAATTGAAGCTTAAATTGGGACCTAATTGAATTGGGTCTAATTTTGGATAAATTGCACAACTGTGAATTTCAGAAGTTCAGAATGGGAAGGATATCAAACAAAGAATCCAATGATAAATCCAAAGAAGGTAATAATTAATTTCATTACCACATTTTATTAATTTTAATATTTTTTATGTTAATTAGTTATGATTATCTAAGGGCCCGTTTGGCAAGTGGAATTGGATCTCAAAATTCTATTTCCTACAAATTCTTTGTTTGGCAAACCATTGAAATAAGAATTAAGTAATTCTTGGAATTTCCTCTCTGTGTATAATTTCACCCAAATATAATTCTCTCTAAAAGCTAGAAGTCCAAAATTCCATTTCCTACAAATTCTTTGTTTGGCAAACCATTGGAATAAGAATTAAGTAATTCTTGGAATTTCCTCTGTATATAATTTCACCCAAATATAATTCTCTCTAAAAGCTAGAAGTCTAAAATTCCATCATCTCTATGTTATGTTATGTTATATTATTTTATATTACTTATGTTATATTATATTATTTTATATTACTTATGTTATATTATTTTATATTATATTATATTATATTATATTATATTATATTATTTATATATTTTATATTATATTATATTATATTATTTTATTTTATTTTATATTATATTATATTATTTTATATTATATTACTTATGTTATATTATATTATTTTATATTATATTATATTATATTATATTATATTATATTATATTATATTATATTATATTATATTACATTACATTACATTATGTTGTGTTTGTGTTGTGTTGTTTTATTATATATTATTTATGTTATATATTTTATTCTATATTATTTATGTTATATGTTTTATTTTATATTATTTTATATTACTTTATATTATATTATTCCATATTTTATATTACTAATTGTATAATCATAACATAATTCCAGATTTTTACAAACAACCAAACAAGGAATTATGTTTTTCATAATTTTATACTTATAACATCCAAACAAACTTTAGAATTAATTAATTCAGAATTTTGTACTTCTCCATCTTAAAATTCAATTCCATTCTACTAATTCCACTTGCCAAACAGGCCCTAAGTTTATTTGTGTGAAATATTAACAGATGGTATTGGAGAAAATCAAGGAAACACTTCCACACCAAAATCTCGAGCTATTTCTCAAGAAATAAATGAGTAATTAATTAATTATATTTTTTCAATTGTTTTACCTCTATATAAATTTATTCAATAATTCCCCTTTAAAATTTGAATATTTTTTTATTGCAGTAAATGCAACGAGGCGATGAGAATTCAAATGGAGCTCCAAAGAAGGCTTCATGAGCAGATTGAGGCAAATAAAATATTAAAAATTCAGAAAATTTGCAAAAATGCCCCTGCATTATGCTTAAATTACAAAAAATCCCCTTCATTATTGGAAATTATAAAAAAACCTTCATTTTTGGCAATATTCAATAATAGAGAGTCTTTCTTTGCAATTTAGACATAATGCAGGTTTTTTTTTTTTGCAAAATCCCCTTAAAGCATTTCATCTTTTAAACAGGTACAAAAGCATCTTGAACTCCGGATCCAAGCACAAGACAGATACTTCCAAGCCATGCTTGAAACAGCATGCAACACGCTCGTCAACACGAGCCTCGCCGCAGCGGATCCAATGGATCCTCCATTCGAGCTTCAAACTGGAGAGATTGAGGAGTGTTTGAGCTTCCAGTGCGATGAGAATGCTGCTTTGGGATTGCCGCCTTTGGATTGCTCAGAGGGGGAGATATTGCGGGGCGGTAGAATTGCTGGAATTGCGGAGTGCTGCTCTTTGGATAGTTGTTTGACTTCGCAAAGAAAAGCGGAGCGGATGGCTTGAGTTTATTTAGGGTTTGAAATGTGATTAAGTGTTAATTGTAGTTTGTTTGTTTGTTTTGAGTTTTGAGTTATGTTTGGTTGATGCGTAAGATCAGTGGAGAGTTGTGTTGCTTTGCTTGATTTAGGGTTTGGAAGTATGATTATGGTTTGATTGAAATTTATTTGATCACCTAAGTATCGTAAATATGTTCGTTTTTTGTTGCTATGTTAAGTTAGAACAATACAATGGTCTTTTTGCAAAGTTTCCAAAGCCATAATTATTTCATAAAATGGCATACAAAGTAACAAACATACTACTCTCTCTTAATAATTACTAATATATAAACATCATAATTTCAAATGGAATGTTCTATATCAGAAAAACTGGTGAGTTGAATACTGTAAGCCTCTTTTAACTCAGCCAAAACTTCAGAAATAATCGGCCGTAAAATCGGATCTCTTTCCACACACTTAACAGCCATACATGCAGCTCTTCTCATGCTTTCCATATTAAATCCTCCCATTATACTTTCATCCACTATCTCAAACGAACCTGCTTGTAAATACGGTTTCGCCTGTATTAATAAAATAAAATAAATAATATAAATTAGTGAAATATTAGTAATAAAAATAGAATGATATTTCAATATTAAATTCTGCACTATATTTTCATCTACTATCTCAAATGAACCATCTTGTAAATACGGTTTCGCCCGTATTGATAGATTAATAAAATAAATAATATACAATAATGAACTAAATAATGTAAGTTAATGGATTATTGGCGATTAAAATGGAATATTGATTACCCAAAGAACTAAGTTGAATGAATCAGGAGTGCCAACATGACTCAGTGGTTCACGACCACATATTAGTTCTAAGAGGACTACTCCAAAACTATATACATCACTTTTCTCTGTTAATTGTTGCGACACAAAATACCTATAATTAAACAATAAATGTGTAAAATAAAATTTTTAATTTAAATAACGAAGAATTAAAAAATAAATAAGTAAACCTATCAATTCTGAATATTTAAAAAAAATCCTTGTCTTGGATACTAAGTTTAGCCCCAGTGATATGAAATTTATTATTTCTGGATAGTATTAAATACAAAATAAATTATGAAAAGGGATTGAATGAGGGGCATTTTGGTCCTTGGCTACTATACAAGAAAGTCAACTTATGGGGTAAAAGAATAATCCCATATTACAAGAATTAAATGTTAAAACTTAGTTTTCAAGAATATAAGGAACTTTTCAAAAGATTCAGAAAAGGCGGACCATTTCTACGAATAATTAAAAAGTATAAATTGATAAAAATAAAATAAAAAATTTAATTAAATAATTAAATACTCAGGATCAAGATAGCCAACTGTCCCTTTGACAACTGTGGAAACATGTGAAGAATCAGAAAGAATTTGTTTTGAGAGCCCAAAATCTCCAACTTTCGCATTCATTTCTGAGTCTAATAAAATATTGCTGCATTTCATATCTCTGTGAATTATTCTTGGATTGCTCCAATTGTGCAAATAATCCAACCCTTTTTCAATCAAAAATGTCATAAAAAAAATTCAATTATTATTATTATTATGAAATTATGAGTTTATTAATTGTTAATTTTTTTACCTTTAGCTGCATCTAATGCGATTTTTAACCTACGAGCCCAATTAAGACTCGCCTTTTTACTGTTTGAACCTTGGAAATAATATTATTTCAAAATAATTAAACATAATAAATAATGTTGTGATAAATTTTAAATATGATTAAAAAAATACCATATAAATTATCAGCCAAAGATCCGCCAGCTAAATACTCATAAACCAAAATCTGTTGCTTCGATTCGCAACAAAATCCTTCAAAAGTAACCAAATTCTCATGCCTAATTTGCGACAATATTCTCACCTAAAAATAAAAAAAATACCAACTAATTACACAAACTCCTACATAACAATTAAAAAATATTTATTTACCATATAATTAATTAAAACAAACCTCATTGATAAATGAATCTGCTCCAGTTTGAGATTTATCTGAACGGACTTTTACAGCAACTAATTTTCCTGTAAAAAGTTTTCCAAAGAAAACTGAGCCAAACCCGCCTTTTCCTATGATTTCTTTAAAATTATTTGTCGCGATTTTAATTTCTTTATATGAAAAAGACTTTGCTGATGTGCAGCCTTGAACTTCATTTGCCGTCCCTACAATTTATTAAAATCGTTTTAAAAATGAAAATAAATAGGGAAATTTGCAAAAAGGCCCCTGAATTGTTGGAAATCGCAAAAAAGCCCTTCCATTATTGCCAAATTGCAAAAAAAATTATCGTTAGTTAGAATTAAAACCATTAGTTTTCTAATCTAATTATTTGTAAAAAGATCTTAAAGTTTAATTTATTTCTAATAATGAATGGGCCTTTTTGAAAATTTCGCAAAAAAATAATAGAAATAGGGGTAAGGGTAATTTCAATTGTTTTTTTTTCACTTACATGTTTCTAATGGAGAACTATATCTATTTCTCTTCTTTTTCTTTCTATACAATATGAAGAATATAATAATTGAGCATAATATAATCATAAATAATACGGATCCAGTTGCACCGTATAATATACTTCTGTGATTGGAGCGATAATTTGAGCTTTGAGGCTTTGTAGGAAATACAGAAATAACTTGAGGCACTTCTATTTTAGGCCGATATCTTTTATTTTTATAATTATTTTTATTTTTCTTGCATCCAGATTGAAGAAAAGAAAGGCAGAGATTCCCTATTGTCCTGTTTCGGAAATAAAATAAAATAAAATAATTGATTTAGAATTTTGTTGTAAAAAGAAATATTTTTGAACAGTTATGATAAATATGTAAATTTTGCTTTACCTAATTTGTAAGCTTTTTCTGTGCAAGGATTGAGGTAGGGCCCCTTGTAGTTTATTGTTTTCCAAATTTCTGTGTTTATATTACATTTCATTAATTTGATAGAATTTATATTTCTAAAATTTTAATTTGTGA
This sequence comes from Juncus inflexus, assembly GCA_024447665.1. Taxonomy (NCBI): domain Eukaryota; kingdom Viridiplantae; phylum Streptophyta; class Magnoliopsida; order Poales; family Juncaceae; genus Juncus; species Juncus inflexus. Next base: position 1,796,619 of record JAJHPC010000019.1, read on the forward strand.
AAAGATAAGGGGGTAGAGTGAAAAATCTCACAGAAATTGAAGGTCTTTTAAGTTTCCCAAAATATCTGGTACAGTTCCTTCTAAACTGTTATTTCTCAAATCTCTAAAATAAAAATAAAATAAAATAAATAATTACTTCAATATTAGTGAAGAAAATATAAAGTTAATAATCAATAATTCATATAATACTCACAGCATTTGAAGGCTAGTCATTGAATCAAAACCGGACCCAAATGAAGTAAACTTATTGAAGCTAAGATTCCTATAATTAAAAATATTAGAAAAATAAATATCATACATATATATAAAAATTTAAAATGAACTTACAATATTTCCAGCTTTTGAAGGGTGCCCAGATTAGTAATCTCTCCAGAAAGTGACGAATTATGCAAATCCCTATAAGAAAATAGTACTCATCTTATTTATTATTAAATCCATTTAAATTTTTAATAAATAATTCAAATAATTTTTAATAACATACAAATATTTGAGGTCAAGTAAATCCCCAAACGTAGGAGTAATCGCACCCAAATCCATGTCAGAAAGCTCCCTAAAAATAAATATTAAAAAATGAGGGGCGTATTTTTAATTTTGTCATGATATAATTTACATAATTATTTTTTTCTTACAATGATATAACTAAATTCCCATCGCATTTAATATGATTCCATTGTATAGGATTGCACGGATCATTTTCCCATTCAAATTCTTTTCCTGTTGTTTCTTGAATTACTTTCAAAGCTGAAACTGTAAAAAAATAAAAAAGTAAAAAATAATTAAAAATAATTTTAATTAATTTTAATTAAATTTAATAATTATTAAGAAATTGTGGAACCTGTAGCAGGAGAGCATTTTGAAGGTATGGCAATGATCTCATATATTTCAATTGCATTTATTTGCGGAAAAAAGCTGATATTATAAAACGAAATCTTCAAAAAATCCACCATTTTTACATTAAACGAAACTGAACTCGCTTGGCCGTGATTTACTTTATAACCCAAATAAACTATATTATTATTTATTAAAATGTCAAAAGTTGGAGACACAGGAGTAATTCCAGCGAAATAAAGGACCAAAAAGTAATTTGCGACTTTTGAGAGGGGCAAATTGTAATTCAGGATGTTTTTTCTCGCTAAGACTCGAGCGGTTTGTAGAACTGAGACTGGCGGTTTTTCATTTACGTCCGAAAAGTTTAGAGGGGTTGGAATTTTGAATCCAGATGATAAAAGGGAAGGAGAAAATCTCTCATCTGGATCCCAAATTCGATCGTAATAATCAAACGGAAACCTAAAAAAATGTAAAAAAAAAAAATGAAAAATTCATAAATTTGAAATATTTCAGTGAAACGATGTATAAAGTCAGAATCTTTTTAATACCTTGTTGAGTGTTTGCGAATATATCCGCAATTAATTCGAAATCTTTTTCGCAACAAATTATCACCAATTTCATGATTAAAACCGGAATTATAAGCTGTTTCAGGCAAAGGGCGAATCTCTAAAGAAGAAATTACAGGATTGCCTCCATTTTCAATTGAATTCAAACAAAAAATCAAATTCTCATTTTCATCTCCAATTTTCCAAATGAATTCTTCAATACATGGATCAAGTTTAGTCAAATTGATTAATGCGACATTAGCTCTTCCTAAAGACACATAAAATGCTGGTGGGTTCTCTTTTTTATCATAATTTTTGTAACCAAAACGAGCTCTGATTAGAACAAGAGAGAGATTTAAACTCAAAGTTGGAATTTTGTAGCAATTTTGAGTCGTTTTTTCTGAGACTGGGAAGAATCGAACAGTGGAATGAGCTTCGGATTTGTAATTAATGGAATTTGTGGAAGTTGAATTTCCGGTTTTTATGTAAGAGGAATCTGGAATCCAAGTGATGTTTAGATGGTCAGTGTAGATTGTTGATCCTCCACAAGATAGACTCAAAAATCCTGTTTAATTAATTATATAAAATAAACGATACAGAAGTTAGTTCAAGAAGAAAAATAAGTTTGGAATTTGAAGTTATTAATGGTGGTTAGCTTACCAGGAGGATTAGAATAAGAGAATATAGGAAAAAACAGTAGACACAAGAGAAATTGAAAATGAAAGAGAAAGAGAGAGTGTGAAGCCATTTTTAGCTCCTTACTTAGCTCAAAGAGAAAGCAATTTATATACATAGACTAGAGAGGGAAGAAGAGAGAATTTGAGAGACAGAATTAAACCTGCATGCGAGTGATTGATTGCTTGTCTTCAGGAGGAAGTTTACTTCACTCATGAGAAGATAAAAAGGAAGATAAAAGGTGATCATACTCTGATAGCCATTAGAGAAGGAAAGAAAGAAACTCAACGAGCGTGCTGGATCGCCATGATTAGTGCTGACCACCATCATTCAAGCAGTGATGATGATGATGGAGGGAAAGGATGTGGGAATCCGAATCCCGGATTTTGGGATACGAGAATGCAATTCCGGATTGTGGGTGAATTCGGGAATTGGAGTCTTGGGTTGGGTTAATTGACCCGAAAACTAAATCCCAGGTTATTTGTAAATATTATGATATGGTTATTTAAAATGCAGACTGGATCTTGTATAGATTCAGGCTAACAAATGCTAATAATTTAAAAGTATAGACACGAAATGATGAAATTGTCTAAAATATTTTATTTTTTTGTGTCCTCAAAATCTGGGTTAAGAAGCCCAAACGACAAGCAGGCCATGTCCTCATCTCAAGTGATTCAAAAAATGTTGCTCTGGTGGTTACATTAGACAACGGCACTATAGAGGACCCATTATACGATGAATGAACTGAGCAAGCATTTATTTGAATGTGCTTGTCCCTGTTTGACTCCACCTTTGCTCTGCCACGTCCCCACCAATTTCACCAAACAACAATTCGAACTCTCAGATATATCTTTATAGTATACTAACTTGAAACATAAGGGAAAATTTTCAATAAATTCCTAACTTTTCTGAATAATAATAAAAAAAACTCCCTAAATTTTTAATTCCCTCAAAAACTCTCTAATTTTGGACTTCTTTTTTGAAATGGCCAAAAAAAAAAAATTAATTAAGGGAATGGCCAAGTTTTAAAAATAATTGCAAAAGTAGCCATTTCGCCCAGCCGTCGGGCGAAACACAAGTTGAAACAGAGCGCAATCCATTACGGACGAAATTTCCGCTTAGTAACGGTTTTTACAAATGAACCGTTACTAAATGTAAGATTTAGTAACGGTTGTTTCTAAAAACCGTTACTAACTTAAAGAAATTTTCCTATTTAGTACGGCACTTAGTAACGGTTCTTCTGGAAGAACCGTTACTAAATGTAAATTTAGTAACGGTTTTTTCTTAACAACCGTTACTAAGTTAAAAAATTTCCAGATTTAGTACGGCACATCGTAGTAACGGTTCTTCCAGACAAACCGGTACTAAGTACCGTACTAAATCGGGAAATTTTTTAACTTAGTAACGGTTTTTATGAAACAACCGTTACTAAATCTTACATTTAGTAACGGTTCTTTTATAAAAATCGTTACTAAGTGGGAAAAAAAAAATTTCGCCCTAATGGATTGCGCTCTGTTTCGCCCGTGACTCGGGCGAAACTACTTGTGTTTCGCCCGGCCAGAATGGGGGCGAAATGGCTAGTTTTGCAATTATTTTTAAAACTTGGCCATTCCCTTAATTAATTTTTTTCTTTTGGCCATTTTAAAAAAAAAGTCGAATAATTTTGTAGGCCTCCTTAAAAACTCCCACTTTTCAAAACCTTATAACCTTTTATTATATTTAAAAAAATGACCATCTTGCCCCCAATATTTTATTATTCTTTCAAATATGGCAAATTATATTACAAAAATATCTTTTATAAGTATGTATAAAAAAATAAAACAAGCCAAACTTTTATAAGTATGAATAAATAAAGTAGTATATTTCTTGAATAAAATGATGTGAAATTGAAAATTATTGGAACACCGATTATTACATAATTTTTCAAAGCTATTTTATACAACTATATACAAAATAAATAAAAATATTATTCAAAATTATTTTCACTTTTTGGTTACGTTAGTCGTGACATAATTTTTGTTTTCAAAGCTATTTTCAATTACAGAAAAATAGAAGCCAATGAACGAGAAGTGGTAAGGGTACGACGAATCAATAAGTGTGGTATGTAAATGAGGACAAATCATATGATTTTGTACTAGTAAGGTTTGAGCTATTGAGTAAGAAATACTCTATCTCTTAAAAAAAATGGCTTTTGAAATCTGCTTTACTAGACGAGAAAATGGAGTACTCTCTAATGTGCATTCTATTATTTCCTCCTATTCCGAGAGTGGGAGTAACCGAAATTCAGCTGGGTGACGATACCAAACAAATTACTATTTTCATCGCTTTTTGGGCGAGGCATCTTTTTTTTTTACTAAACAGTACATAAATCTCCAATCTCCAAAATAATATGTAGGTTAAGACACATCGGGCACAATCTTTCGAAAAAAAATCTCCAAAATAACATATAATAAAATTATAAAGGCAAAATAGTTATTTATTAAAATTGTCATATGAGGGATCAAAAAATTTAGAGAGTTTTTGATAATATATTCATAAAAATTAGGCCTTTTTTGGTAAAACTTCCCAAACATAAAATTTTACAGGGTAAATCTGTAACTCGGATCCCACTCCACCCCACCTCGAACAATTAAACAACTCCCTCATAATCTGTCTCTGCGACAACAAATCTTCAGCCGTCCGATGCAAATAACTGATAAGATCAAAGGCTACTAGTATCCGTAAACATAGAACGAACTATGCGGATTTTGTAGAGAGAGTTTATAGGGGGAACGGTTTGGAATTTGAAATGAATCTGAAAAGAGCCGTTGGTTTTTATCGTTTTCTCCTCAAATCAAATCAAATCAAATCCCATTTTCCCCAAATCAAATTAATTCATTCAGTCCTTTCTATTATCACATTATTATTATTATTTCGCCGCTCTCTTCTCCTCTCGAGATCAGATCGCGCCTCTCAATTTGTTAATTTGAGCGATTTTGGATTGATTTCTGGTGTTCGTTTGTTGATTCATCGGGTTCAGTTATTCCCTAATTGTTAATTCGTTTTTTGAGCGATTTTGGATTGATTACTGGAGTTCGTTTGTTGATTCATTAGGTTCAGTTATTCCCTAATTGTTAATTCGTATTGCTGTTTTTTGAGCCATCAGAGTTGAGATCCAAAACCTTAGTTGCGGAACCCAGTTTGGAAAATCGATCCGGGGTTACTGGAGTTTTGTTGGTTGGTGAGTGAGCTGCAGCGACATCACTAGGTTTGCTCTTGATTAGCTTTTCTATTGTTTCGTTTTAATCAGATTTTATTTGGGATTTGATCGAGTCTTACCCAATGATTTTAATCAAACTTACCATATATTTGTCTATTTTTCAGTATTTCAGATCATTCCCCAAATCAAACGTGGGAGAAACCTTTTTATCCGGATTAAACATACTGGCTTAAGTCGATTCAAATAGAGAAGAAAAAAACAAAATGAGAGCAGAAAGGGGCGGCTCAAAGAGCGGCGGGTTCTTCAACCTGTTTGATTGGAACCGCAAATCTCGCAAGAAATTATTCACCGTTTCTCCTGGTAATTACTTTTTCTTTTTTTCTTTTTTTTTTAATTTCACCCATTTTTTTCGCTTATCATTCTAATTTCAATCCACAGAGGGCTCAAAGATAGGAAGAAGACTCGAAGAATCCCTTCCTTCCACTCGCCTCCACATGGTCAGTAATCTAATTAAAACAATTTATTCCTCAATTAATCAAAAACAAGGAAAATTTTCAAAAAAGAACCCTAACTTTTTTGAACATTACCAAAAAAAATCTGATTTAAAAAAAACTATGATTAGTATTTCATTTTCAAAAATGAGAATTTTAAATTGAAATGTTTATTATAGGGGGTTTTTAAAAAAAAAATTAACTAACTATTAGATGAAAAAGTAGATTTTAACTGACTTTTTTTGAAAATTTGAAAACTCAGTTTTTTTTTTTTTAATAATATTCAGAAAAGTTAGGATTTCCCAAAAAAAAAAAAAAAAAAAAAAAAACTAACAACATTCATTACTCAACTCAACTCAACTCAACAAAATAACCAAAACCTTTCCAGACTGACGAAGAAGAATCCACAATCAAAGCGAGCAACAGCAGCGAGTACAGCTACGACGCCGCCTCTTCAACAATGGAAGACGACGACCTCCTTAACGGGTCGAAACCCGCCGGCGTCGTCGCCCGCTTAATGGGCCTCGACTCCTTACCCGCATCCGCCGTCCCCGATCCTCACTCCACTCCTTTCCGCTCCTTCAGAGACTCTCCCCTCGATTACTCTGCCCGCGACCCGTTAACCCGAAACCCGATAAGAAAGATGCCGAGCAGCCCGATAGAGCGGTTCCAGATGGAGCCGATTCCTTCTTCGGCCCGAACCGCCAAGTCGACGGCTCTCTCGAATAACTATCATAAGATGCTGCTGTCGCCGATCAAGAACCCTAATTTCACGTACGGGCGGAACGCTTCGCAGATCATGGAGGCCGCGGCGAAGATTCTGGAGCCGAGGCCGGAATATAATAATAATGTTAATAGGAGGGAGAAAGTTTGTTCGGTCGGAACGGGTCGGCTTGTCGACCCGTTAAGGCCTGAGAAGGCGGCTTCGAGGCTTTTGCAGTTGAGTCGGGTCGAAAAAGGGAATTATAATAATAATAATAATAATAACGGTAAAGAAGAAGAGGATATTGTTATTTTCAGACCGTCTCATGAGATTAATATTAATAATAATAATAGGAATTTGGGTGGTACTAATACAAATGGATTGAATGCAAAGGGTAATAAGGGAAAATCGGTTTCTTTGGCCGTTCAGGCTAAGGTCAACGTGCAGAAAAGAGAAGGAGTAAATTTGTCCAATCAAAAAAATGGAATGACGCATAGAGAGTCTTGTGATAGTGTTGGTACGAGTCATCAGAGGACCGGTACGATTAAGCAGCAGAAGAAAGCGAGTACCAATTCTAGTTCACCTGTTTTGAGACAGAACAACCAGAAACAGAACTGCATCGGAAACCGTGCGGGCAAGTCAAAGTCAACTCCGAGTCAACAGGGGAGGAAAAACGAGACCTCTTCTGCCAAGCAAAAGAGCAGATTATTATCGAAACCTAGAAAGGAGAATAATTTCGACTTATCTATCAACTCAAATGAATCTGAAAGAGATAGAGCTGATTCGTTTATTAGTCATAACAAGGATTTCCCTCAAAAGAAGAGATTAATAGAGCGAAACAACAACAATATTAACAACAACAATGATAAGAATAAGAATAAGAATAATGTGTTGGTGGATGAGTATAGTAAATGGAACGAGGAGGCAAAAGATACAACAGATGTCGTATCATTCACATTTACCTCTCCATTAAATAAACAAACTGGAGAGTCCAGTTCTTTATCCTCTCCATTAGTGAAGAAGCTGGGGCTTATTCCGGTTAAGGGGAATAGGGACGCTCTGAGCCTCCTTTTGGAGAATAAATTGAGGGAATTGGGCGATAGAAGTAAAATGAATGAGAAGAAATCTGTTGTTGATTTTGGAAAGTCTGAATTTGAATTGGGATTGGGTTTGGAAGGAGAGGAAATTGAGAGGAAGAAGAAGAACGGGTTTGATTTTGGGTTTGACTTTTCAAACGATCGAGTTTTTGTTCCGGTAAGTTTTTACGGTTAATTAATGTGTTTTCTTTTCAAACGATCGAGTTTTTGCTTGTTTAGTTTTCTCATGTTTGTTTGGTTTTTTAGGTAATGGAAAAAGGAGAGTGCAGTAAAATGAATGATGTGTATGGAGATGAAGAAGAGATGAAGCAATTGAGTCCGTTTACAGTGTTTGTAGAAGAAAGCTGCTCTACCTCTGAGAGTTCTATTGATGGTAAATAAGTAGAATAAATATATAAATATAATTATTCTTCGATTAAATTAAATACTTTTCATTTTCCAATGTTTATTTCATTTCATTCATAAATAAAAATTAAAAAATAAATATTCATAATTCATATGGATAATGTGTGAGTTTTGAAGGTGCTCATGAAAATGGCAACTGCTCAAGATATAACTTATTATGGTTATACATCATAACTTTGATTTTTTTGAAGGATGCATCCAATATTAATGCAAAAATAAGATAGTTCTTTCCAATATAACTTGTTAGGTCATTACATAACAATTTTCACTCAAATTACTCGTAAAAAAAACACTAATTATCAGCTTTTGCATTTACTTTGAATTTCCTCGTATACCAGTATAATAACACGTCTTTATTTTTCTTTCCTTTTCACAGGGACCAAAGTTGTTGTTTCTCCATCTTCCGTCCAAGCTCAGAACACCGCCAGCTCAGCAAAGCTAACCTGCTCCAGCGAAACAACATCAAAATCACTGGACACCTCCAGTAGATTCTGCTTCTCAGAACTACTGGACGCCTCCAGTACCGACCCTGAGCTGGCGTACATAACTGACGTGATACACAACACGGATCTCGATGCACAGCTGGAGTCTCCGTTGTTCGACAAACTGGAGAGGAAGCGGAGCCGGACCGAGCTGGAGCGGACCGAGCTGGAGCAGGCCGACAGGAAGCTTCTGTACGACTGCGTCAGAGAGTGCCTCAGTTCCAAATCGGAGGATTGGAATAACGGAATAGGCACGAGGGGGAATAGGGGAATAGTGGAGAGGGAAATATGCAAGGAGATCGAGGGGTGGAGGAAGATGAGGGGGGTGGATGTGGACGAGGTTGTGGAGAGAGATATGGTTGTCAAGAGGGAGTATAGAGGAGAGGCGAGTGAGATCGGCGCGGATCTCGAGGCGGAGATTCTCGATTCCATCGTTGATGAGGCGGTAATGATGATGTTGGTGGAGTCGTAAATGTTGTTGTTTCACGGTTGTTTCATTGTTTATTTATGTTCATGTGAAATGAACGAACATAGGAGGCTTCGAAATTTTGGAGGTTATGTCGTGTTCTTCAATGAGGATTGAAGGTTGTTATTATTATGGTAATTTTTTTTTTCTTTCTTTCGTTCTTTCTGAATAATTTGATTTTTGTTATTATGGTAAGTTAATGTCAAATGTTTTGTTCATGAAATAGTTGTTGGATTGCAAGTTGAAGACTTTTATGTTTTGTTTGATGGTTAAGTTTTGTCTATGTTTTTTTCATGAAGTGTTTTATAAACCAAAGAGCCTTATAAAATGCCAAATTATATTGCGTTATCAAAAGGTTAGTTTGTTAGAAAAATTTAGGGAATACAATGTTTACAATGGAAGATAATAAAAAATATTTATAGCATTATCAAAAGTACTTTGTAACAATTTAGTCAATATGAATGATATTTACAACAAGAGGGAGTATAGAGGAGAGGTGAGCGAGATTGGCACGGACCTCGAGGCGGAGATTCTCGATTTGCTCGCTAATGAGGCGGTAATGATGTTGTTGGAGTCGTAAATGTTGTTTCAAGGTGGTTTGATTATTTATTATGTTTGTTTGATTATTTATTATGTTCATGGGTAATGAATGAACAGAGGAGGGTTCGAAATTTTGAAGTTTATGTAGTATTATGGTAAATTTGATTTTGTTATCATGGTAAGTTAATGTCAAATGTTTTCTTCATGAAATAGTTGTTGGATAGCAAGTTAAGACTTATGTTTTGTTTGATGGTTAACTTTTGTCTATGTTTTATTCATGAAGTGTTTTATAAACCAAAGTCTTGTAAAATGCCAAATTATATTGCGTCATCAAAAGGTTATCTTGTTAGAAATAAGTTACAATGAAAGATAATAAAAAATATTTATAGCATTATCAAAAGTACTCTCTAACAATTTAATCAATATGATATTTACAACAAATGATAATATAACATAATGTCATTACGTACGTATGATGGTGCTGAATCAAATCCTATCGACTTTCAGTCGTTTCAGATCCATTAGGATGGTGGATACCTTTTAATTTAATTGAGATGTACAAAAGACAACAAGAATATAAATTTGATTAGTCTGTTGGTCATAGTATCAATTTTATCTATCTATAGATGAGGGATTCGAATCCCGCGTTTAACAAGATTGATTTAAAAATTTAGATGAAGATATATGAGCCTACCTAAAAAAGAACAAACATCAAACGATCGCATGTAGCTCTCCCTAAAAAAAATATAAATTTGGATTTCTTGCAAAATTAAGGATGGTGTAAGATTCACAAAATAGTGATTAGATTATACAAAGTCCAATTCATATCAACTTCATATATCTTTCTAAAAATCCAAGAAATTCTATCTACTCATTTCCCTTAAAACAATTATTATGTTGTCCACATATAATCTCCTTGTCAAATTCATGTACTCTAATAAAGAACCTACTAGTGCAACTTTTTTTGTTGTATTGTCTACCTGTTACTTGACCTTGTCTCAAAAAAAAAAAATAACTGTTACATGACCCTAGCTAGAAGAAAATCTGCGCATAGACATTATTCTATTCTATACGCTGTATAATTTTCTAATCAATAAATTGTCAAAATATTATGACATGTGTAGAAAAAGAAGATGGTAGAATTACACGATTGCATCATTCTACCAAACATGAAGAAAATGTAGTAATTGTGAGTCACTCAAATTAGTGTTGCTGGTGGTAGTTCACTGTCTAAAACTTGAAAGCTACTTTTTGAATTGAAACTTGAAGAATATAAACTCCTTTTTCTGATTTCTTGTAGTAGTTAATCAAGAAATTTGAATTTATTAAGGAACTAGGACATAATGTATTTTTTTAAGTTCCTATATTTCGTAAAAGAAAATAATGCAATGCATATGACGAAGTTTGAACACAAACTTATATTTCAACTAAGATATTCAATCATTAAGCTAAATGACCAATAATATAATGTTTGCGGAATTGTCATATGTATCCAAAACTCAAAATATCAACTTTTTCAATATAAATTGATACACAAACAAATATGAAATCGATACAAGTATATGTACACTCTGTAAAACAAACAGAATAATTCCTTTAATTCTACACACCACACACAAGATCTTCATATATACATTACAATCGAACCTATTATCCAAAGAGCCTTAAATCTCATATTATTCCAACAAAATATCTACTTAAAACAAACTTTTAATGTATACCAAGAGCTTTAATTCTCCTAACCAAATTCAAAGAACTCGCATTCTTCTTTCGCCAATCCTCCTCTCTCCCCTCCTTTTGATCCCCAATCGAATCCAAAATCTCATCATTTCCATCCAAAATGCTCACAATTTGCTTAATATTCGGCCTCAAGTCGCCATTTGACCGTGTACAAACTATTCCCAATTTCACCAACCGCATCATTTCATGTCTATCAAACTCACCATCCAATCTTCGATCCACCAATTCCCTCAAATCCCTCTCAATCAATCCAAATTCCTTCACTCTCTTAACCAATAAAACTTCCTTCAACCTAAAATCAACCGCTTGAATTCCACTCAAAATCTCTAGGACCACAACTCCAAAACTGTACACATCAGCCATAGTACTAGCCTCTCCGGATTCGATATATTCAGGCGCCATGTAGCCAAATATGCCACGAGCCGAAGTGGAAATACTAATATGATGCCCATGTTCATTTCTAGACAAAAACTCGGCCAGAGCAAAACAACCGAGTCTCGGATTCATATCATGGTCTAAAAATACAGCTGAAGACGTAATATTACGATGTACCACCTTTTCCTCCCACTCCTCATGCAAATAAAATATCGCGTTTGCTAATGACTTCACAATATTATATCTATGGTACCAAGATAAAACATATTTTTTCGGATGAAAGAGATAATTACTAAGGACTCGAGTGGAAGAATAATCATAGATCACTAACATTTCTCCTTGCTCGGTGCACCAACCGCGTAGCTGGACCAGGTTTCGGTGCCTGAGTCTAGCTAGGTTGGATAGTTCGTTTGAGAATCTGACTCGCAAAGCCGGACAAGTTTTCATGCCGAGTCTTTTGACCATCACATGTCGGTTCTCTAAGTAGCCTTCATATCCGGTACCAAAATCCAGCTCAGCGACCATTTGCGACTCAGAAAAATTATTGGTCATTAAAACGATTTCTTTGTATGATATTTCCCTTGGGGTGTCGACATTTGAAATCGAATTTATCGATCTTTGGCTGTTTTTGCTAACGCCTGACTCGTTTAACCCGGTACTACCTGACCCGTTTGACCCGGCACCACCTGACTCATTTGACACGGTACCATCTGACTCGTTTGACCCGTTATGAGCTGTGAGAAAAATCGTACTGTCGACAGCAGTGACATAAATCGATCTAGACTTGGAAAAATCGGAGCTTGTGAGAGTACTATTTGGAGAAGAAGATAGAGAAATGTACTTCGGAACCGATTGAAAAGAGGGGAGAGAAGGGAGATTCTGTAACGGGTCAGCTGATAGATTCTCCATGACCCATTTCATGGTCGGTCTAGAACTCGGATCGAAAAGAGAGCACAAAAGCCCTAGATGAATCATCCTAACCATTTCTGAGTGGGACCCATCTGTCAGTCTCTTATCCCTAGCATCAACCAACTTTCCTGCATCGGATAATCTTCTCACCCAATCAAGCATGAAGATTTGATCGTCTGAATAAGCCAAATCTACAGCTCTTCTTCCCGTTATTAACTCCAAAACGACTATTCCAAAACTAAAAACATCAGATTTTGAAGTTGCAGTTCCTTTTCTTACGAAACTCTCAGGCGGGAGGTAACCGATTGTTCCACCAATCCGACTTGTTTCAGTGAGTCTGAACTGGAAATTATGAGTCGAATTGGAATTGGATGAGTTGGATTTCATGGAAGGCGATTCAAGCTCGGTTCCGGCATGTTCAATCCATCTTGCGAGTCCAAAATCGCCGAGTCTCGCATTGTACTCACTATCCAACATCACATTACTCGATTTTACATCGCGATGAATGATTTGGTTCTCAAGCTGCTCATGCAAGTAAAACAGAGCATTTGCAAGACCGTAAATGATTTTGCTTCTTCTCTCCCATCCAAGCTTTGATGGTTTTGAAGAAGAAGAAGAGGTGAATAACAATCTATCAAGACTACGATTTGGCATGTAATCGTAGACCAACAAAAGATCGTGTTCATAAACGCACCAGCCACGTAACGGCACGAGATTCCGGTGACGGAGCTGAGCAACGGCTGCCAGCTCAGCATTGAAAGCCTTCTCAAACGAGTCACCTTGACCCGCCACACGCTTAACCGCTACAGCCGTGCCGTCACTAGGAAGCACTGCATGGTACACACGTCCGAATCCGCCGCTGCCAAGTACAAGTTTCTCGCTGAATCCGTTCGTACCGATGTATAATTCAGAGTAGCTGAAAATTCTAGGGTTTGCTCCAGCGAAATTATTGTTTGAGGGGTCAAAAACTATACCAGCTATGTCTTCAAAATGGTAAGAATCTTGATTGTTTGATTGGTCTTTTGTGTTTATGCACCGACAGAAATGGAGATGATTCTGGAGCCAGTGAAGGAAGCGTTGAGTGGAGGAGGAGCTGATGTGCTGCTTTGGTTTTGAGTCTACTTGTGGTTGGTTTTTAGTTGGTGTTTGCTGGTTTTTGGAGAGATGGATTTCATTTGAGTCTAGAGGGAGAACGAAGCAAAGGCGGTTTAGACTAGAAGCCATGGCTGTGTGTGTAAAGGTATGTTAGTGAGATAATTGAGAATTGAGAGATTTAAGGGGAGATGGAGGGAAGAGGGCAGTTGAGAAAGGCATAGAGAGAGAGAGAGAGTAGGAAAGAGTTTGGTTTTGCCTAAGAACTGGGGTCTATTAATTAGACACTATCATATCTACCCCTTAACTTTTAAAGCATTTAAAATAATGTTTTTTCTTAACTTATTTCTCTAAATTATCTGATTAAAAAATTTCAAAGAACATTTTAGATTAAAAAACCATAATTATAGATCTTATCTTGCTTCTAACACACGAATTTATATAACCTAAACGATTTTTTTTAAATAAATACGGAAAGCTTGATTGTCTCTCATACAAGGGTTATTGACCAATGTTTAATTGCAGACACAACTATCTTTTAACAACTAAAACTCAAAGATAATAAAAGTAGTGTCACATCCGAGGATTCAAATAATATTGTAATATATATTTTTAATTCAATTTATATTTGATAAGTTAAGAGATTTTGTTAAATATGTGTTATATAAGATTGTATTTGTCAGGACTTAACTTTGTATTTATCAGGACTTAATTTATGATATCTTACTACACATACAATATGATATGCCAGTCAGGCCATGAGTCATTTGTAATATTACAATATACTTAATAATTAAAGATGAAATCTTGAATCCGTACTTTTATTTGAGATGATATTTTGGAATCAAAAACCAAGATTGATCTGGATATTTGAAAAAAAAAAATGAAGGTTAGATATGAAATTTTGCCCATTAATTATTAACTTAAGGGTGGGAATTGACTTGCAGTCTTGCAGATACAAATGTGGGGATTGTGATGTATTGACATGAAATTAAAGGAATGAACGGGATTTAGTGCCGCAATGAATTAAATCAAGTCAGAAGATTCGATTCTCATTTCTAATCAATTCTTCTTTTTGGATAATCACCCGAATACGTAGCTTTCTTTTGGATATATCACTCAATATAAAGCTTTAAATTATCAGAATTCAGAAATTATTATTAGGTGTCTTAAGTCCACTGTGGACCAGAAAATGTTACGGTATAAATATAACTTAACTGGCTGGTCCATTATGGACCCATCCATATTGTAATGTTCCCTATATCAGTGGGAAGTAATAAATACAAGTATGAAAAAGATGTGATAGGTGATGACAAAGAGAAAAGTGCGGTTGGATTAATTCCATGATTTTGGTTGAAGGCATTAATACTTTTCGGTATGAAATTGGATGAATTATGAGAAAAAGTTAGTTCAGGACGGCTACCAGAAACTTTGAAAATCAAAATTCAGAAAAAAAAAATTCTTGGATGGATCGAAATTAAGAAATCTTTTAGAGTAGAAAAGATCAATTTGATTATGGATTTTTGAAATTGTGGAAAATTTTCAAACTTGAATTGCAAGCTGCAACATGTGTTGGTGGGGGTTAAATCAGATGATATTGTGTGTTTATATTGGGAGACATTGGTCTCCACAAGTTATATCACAAGATACAATGTCTATTTTGTCTATTAAAATACCTCGCATTATCATATTCCTTTTTCTTAAGCATGTCTATCGATTTGGATCCTCGCAAACACAAAGATCAGATATTGCTGTAATGTAATCTAAGGAATACATATTTACATCCTATTAATTATGGAATTTTCTTGTTGACAGTTTCTCTTATAGGTATACTAGTGTCTAGTCATTATTTTGTGAAGTTGACATGTTAAACGAGCGAACTCATCTCTCCCCATAATAAATAATAAAGTTCCATCATTTTTGGTAATACATGGAAAAAATCCTACCAAGTTGGTGGGGGCAGATAGCCAATCTTCATTCTGATACAGATATTATGCGGATACAAATCAGTTTTTGTCCTGTATTATCCAATATTTCTGTTGATTATTATTAGAATTTTGGAATAGAAAAAAAAATTTGATACGTTAAAAATACCCAATTATCAAATTTTACCATGACAAAATACAAATTGCAAAAATTTAGAAGAAGATTGTATTTATAATACAAAAAAACAAATTGAATAGATACATAGACAGTATTGTATTGTATGATCAATATAATTCTTTATATATTAGGATAATTTAGATAAAAATAATAATTTTATACAAATGAAGAGGAAAATAATAAACTTTAAATAGCATGCATGGGGCCTTAATTTGTTGGGAGCGTTAGGCTCTTATTCGGCCCAAAGGCAGGACTGACCATGATATGGATATGGTTGGAGTATTACCAGTTACGAATTTATCTCGGATATTTATACGGTATACATGTTATGTTTTTTTTTTCCAATATTAAGTACTAATGAGAAAACAAATTAATAAAAAAATAGCAGAATCAAATTAAGAAAAATGAAAAAAAAATGTGGATGCATAAAAACTCTCTCTCTCTATCTGACAAAAAATAAATCAAATATTTGGGCTTCTATCAGTATTCATATCCAATATATGACGAAATATCTAAAACATATAGTATTTGAATAACGAGTTATCTGGATATGAATATTTTCCATATCTGAAGGCCAAACTAATTTGTAATTACCGTATATGTATCCTTATTTGGTTACGGATATGAATATATATATATTTTACTTGGACACATATTTTGCGAGCACGAATACATGCCAGTGTAGAATACCATCGGACCCATTTACACCCTTACTTTGACCGCATTAACTTACTCTATACATTTTTCGAAAATCACTCACCAAAAAAATTTACCCATTTAATTAACAAAAGAAAAACAATATATGGGAGTTGAGTTGCTCCTCTCACGGGTGAAAAATTATATACAACAACATTTTCTAAATCTTTTTTCTAATCCTAAACATGACAATTCATGTCAAGCCATTAGTAATTAAATGGGTTACAAAAAAATTTTAGCTACCGCTCGACCTAATATCCTCATCAACCGAGTGGTGAACCTGATCTAATATCCTCATCAGCCGAGCGGGTCGCGCCACTCGGCCCTTCTTGTTCTCCTAAAAACAAGTTTCATATATCTCATAAAACTTTAGAAAAAATAAAAATGTACAATTTTATTAATGTAAAATGATAAACTGAATGCTACCTCTCCATTGATGGGCCATGAAGTTCATGCTTAAAGGGTTCGGATGTAAGAAAAAATCGTTTCCACCCGAACTGATTTGATCATGACTTGGAACACGTTCTGTAGATCCCATGCTGGCTCTGTGTGCTCTCGGGGTGACAAGTGTCAATCCCTGATTGGCTGGCATCGTGTCTTGCTGTCCTTGTGTAGTACTCGTCTCCTTGTTGGTCGCATCGTATGAAAATGAACCCGCTATAACCTAAAAAAACAGAAATATATGAAGCTTAACTATTATCATACATTGATACCAAAACATGAGAAATCATAAGAAAGTAAAAAATTGTATAAAATGGTTGTAAAAACATACGGTTACAGGACCGGCAGCAACGAGAGGTCCGGCGACTCCACCACCCATCAGAGTCTGGAGGTCTAGACCAGAAAGACAGACGCTGAGCCCTCCAGTTTTTGAGACTCCAGTCTGATCAGAAGGAAGGAACGATCCACACAAAGATGTTATCTCATATCTTCCCTGTTGAAATTGACGGTTTAATGTAAAGTGTATTACAAATATTTATAAACTTAATGAAAATATAACTTAAGACCAAAATGAACATTATTATGTGTGCAGAATTTGGTCTTATGTTCTATTTATTTTACAAAGAGACTTCTATATAAATATCCGTCTTCTATTTATTAATGATGTTTATTATATTTAGTCATTTAGGTGTTTTTTACCTCTATTGTTATTTGTCCGCCGTAAACGCCAGGTTGGCGTAAGGAGGCTGTTGAGACAGCACCGTTTGCTGATAGAATACAAATGGCACGTCTCGTTTCCTGCAAGAACTGCAGGATTCTCTGCGAGACATCCTGTTCAAAACAAAAAGATTATGGATTTTTCTTTCTGCGAACTATTTTGAATAAATAACTAAAACGTTAAGTTAATTTCATGGCATTAAATGTTAAGCAACGACACTTGACAGAAATTTGTTATTTGATTTTCTCAGAGTGAAATGACCCAAAGCAATTTTAAATTTCTAATATGGGATTTCCTTCAAAAATTTTAAAATTATATCTATTACTTCTCCACTAAACATGAACAAATTGATTGAGTTAATTGAAAATGCAAAGTTTTTGTCCATTTAAAAAGCTAGATTACATACCTCCCCATCATTAACTATGATGACATGCGGTGTAAATCCCTGCCCTGCAATGATGAAATTGAAACAAAAAAACATGTTATAACATTGAATCAAAAAGACCCAATTAGTTCATTACAGAACAAAACAGCCCAACAAAGCCCAATTATGAAAATATAATATACACTTATTTTTTTATTTTTTTTGAAAGGGCCTTAATAATACCTCAATTAAGATCTGAACCAAGTTAATCCTTTTATTTAAGAAAATAATTACGATAAAACTCACATAAACCAACTTATAAATTTCAAAAACAAGATTAACAAAATGCATGCATGCATGCATGAAGAAAGACTAATTACCTAAAGAACCACCGTGAGATTTCTTCGACAGAGAAGAAGACCCTCCTTCCCCTCTGACCGCCACCTCCTTCTTCTTCTTCTCAGTCGTCAATGGAGAATTCGCAACCCTCGCCAAAGAGCTCGACTCCGGAGACTTCTTCACAGACGAAGTCAAAGAAGGCGAAACCGAGGCCCCAACTCCGTACTTCCTCGGCCTCCCTCTCTTCCTCTTCACCGCCTCAGCCGGGGCGACCGGCGAGAGGCCGGAGCCGGATGAGGGTAAGTTAGGGCTCCGGCCGGATGACGAGGAGGTGAAGGAGTAGAAATGGGAGGAGTACTGCGGTGTGTTGGAGTGGTGGTTGTGATGATGATGATGATGATGATGATCCCCATCGTCCATGGAGAGGGGAGGAGGAGAGGAGATGAGAGGGAGAGCACATACAGACGGACAGTTGCGCTTTGGTTTGGGTGTGGAGGGTGTGGAGGGAGGAAGACGGATTCCGGATGGGGTGATTTACTGCTGCCTTCCCTTTTTCGTTTTGTTCGTATGTTGCTACTGTGCACACAAGTCTATTTTGGGTATTTCCTTCCTTTATTTGTTGGGAATTTTGTTTTCAACCTTCGTCTTTTGGGTTATGTTGTATACGGGCGGACTACGGTGCTTGTTATTTTATTGTTCGGCGTGCCATGCAGTGACGGAGCTTTATAAATATTGCGGTAGCCTGATTTTGTTTCTCAAGATTCAGTGAATAAAATTTTGAAAACTATATATTTTTGTATGTATTGACCCCTCAAAATTTTGTATAAAGTTAGTCAGTAGTACAAAAATATTTCTGGCCTCTCAATATATTCACTCAAACAAGCTCCGTTATTGCTGTCACGTAGGTTATTTTCGGAGTTATTGGATAATATTTTTTTACTAGTCAGATTTAATTTGAGTCACTGTATTTACTATTTTTCGTAATATTTTTCTCAAAAGAGAAATGATATGTAAAGAAATTATTTTTATAAGTATACTTGATCTATGAACTGTGATATGGAATGAAATAATTGTCAATATTAGCAAAATAAATAATAAAAGATATAAAAAAACACACAAGAACAAAATGTACCCATATTCCAATCTATAGTTACATTAGTTTGATATTTGTCTTCAAAATAGTCAATAAATTTGCTCCTTTCATTTGGTCGAAAGATAAATTATATACTTTTTCCAATAATTTCTACTTGTAAGTAAAGATTGTCTATAAAAAAAAAAACTATTTTTGTCCGTGAATAAGATAGATATAATTTCATACCTTACAAAGAATCTGAAATATATTAAATTTTTCTAATTTTCCAATTTCTATTTCTATTTCTATTTATACGCATTATAAAAATGAAAGAATGCATTTACTCGTTCTTCGGTAAAATCAGGATTTTTATCCTCTTAACACTCATGTGTGTTAAACTGAGCTTTGTTTAATACCATATTTTTTCCCACGCGTCATAGACACGAGGACGAAATCTCCTCTGTTTACCGCTCGACAAACAAAATTATGCTTATCTAAACCTCATTCAATAAAGAATACTTATCAATGAAATTTGTAATATTACGAAAAACTATTTTCCAAGGATCTAACTGCAAATGTGAACTATCTACCGTTCCATTCCTGATCCAAATATCTCAATTAGAAAAGATTAAAAAACCTTTCAAATCAAGTCGCTCTCAAGCCTGTCAACTTCCTCTCCAGTCATAACCAACAAGAGATATTCTCTTCTTCGCTTTGTGCCATTTATAATGTTGGCGAGAAATTATTCGGAGTCTCCGACTTTTGGTGTATCTAGAAATGTCCACCATATAATTTTAGTTATACACATATATATTTGTACTTGAATATATATTTTGTATTTACAAATATATCTTTTTAAAAATATGCATTTTTGTAATTTCACTATACCTTTTGTGTTTACAAAAATACATTTTTATAATTTCATCGTACGTTTTGTAATCGGACGTTTCAAAATACTGACATTCCATGTGTTGGCAAAGATTTTTAAAATCCAGAATATCAAATCCGTAATATCCATTGCCCTTTCCCCAAATCCAGAATTCCAAATCCCAACTCAAAAACCTTCTGTCTTTCAAAACCCTAAACCCTCCTCTCCTCTCTCTCTACCACCTCTCCGCCAAACAATGGAGACGACCACCGTAGCCGAAGCCGGCGGCGAAGCCAAAGGAATGGCGGCGCAAATGGAGGTGGAGGCGTACCGCCGCCTCTTCCCTCTGCCTTTCTACGAGCGGCACCTCGCCGAGTCGCTCCGGCCTGACGGCCGCCCGCTCGGCGCGGCCCGCGACACGACGGTCTCCCTCGGCCCGGTTTCCTCCGCCGACGGATCCGCCCTGGTCAAAATCGGCGAGACTGTCAGCGCCTAAACCCTAAACGTTAAAATATTAAAATTAATGAACTAAAACAACGATTAATGAATGTTTTCGATTGATTTGTTTACAGACGATGCTTGCAGCGATTAAATTGGAAGTGATGTCGCCTTCGGCTGAATCTCAGGACGAAGGAAGCATCGGTTTGTTTGTTCTTAATTTCTCAATTAATTTATTTCCCCTATTTTTTCATCTTCATTTAAATTAATTTGAATTATTGATTTTGATTTTTGAACAGCGGTTGAATTTTATATGCCTCCGATTTGTTCCCCATTGGTCAGACCGGGCCGGCCTGCTGAGCTGGCGCCAATCATTTCTAAACAGCTGTCAGATGTTATTATGAGGTTTGTTACTTGAAAAACTCATTCTTTTTTTTTTAATTATGCTTATAGTTAAATACTCATTTTTATTCTATTTTATTTTGCTTTTTAGTTCTGGGATGAAAAAAAATACTAATTTTTTATTTTATTTTGCTTTTTAGTTCTGGGATGAAAAAAAAATACTAATTTTTATTTTATTTTATTTTGCTTTTTTAGTTCTGGGATGATTAATCTGAAGGAGCTTTGTTTAATAAGTGGAAAATCCTCTTGGATTGCCTACTTGGTATTCTCTTTCTCAAATCACTATTCCATAATTTAATTATACTATTAAATACCATTTTATAAAATCCTTTTTAATTTTAAATATTTATTTATACTTTTTCCTAGGATGTATATTGCTTAAATGCAGACGGCTCTCTTTTCGACGCCGCACTACTCTCTTCAATAGCTGCATTCACACACTGTATATACCATATTTCTTCTCTCAATAACTTTATTTCATCCCTTTATACATATATCTTTTATCCTTTTAATCTTATGCGCAGTGCAAATTCCGCTAGTCTCAGTAAACGACGAGGGCAAGGTCTTCACGATTCCCTCTTCACAAGACCAAAACCCTAATCTTGAATCTGTCAATAATGACAAGAGGAAGCTCTCCATACAAAACACTCCGTTTCCTCTCAGTTTTGCGCTCCAAAAGAGTTATATCCTCGCGGACCCCACGGCCGAGGAGGAATCAGTGATGGAGACTTCCGTTTCGATAGTATTGGATGGAATGGGGAATTTGTTAAGTGTGTTTAAGCCTGGCGGAGCAGGGCTTGGGTCGAGTTTGATTATCAAGGTTATTTTCGTCTTTTTGGTTGAATTAATTGTTTATTAATATAAAATGCTGATGGTTTGTTTTTTTTTTTGTTTTTTTTGTTTTTTAGGAGTGTATTGGTCTGACGAAAAGGAGAATGGAAGAGTTGAAGAGTATATTGGAGGAGTCGGTTTCTGCCATGGAAGTAGACTAGATTGATTTATTATTTTGTTGTACAAGTTTAGATTAATTTATTTTTAAGGTTGTTAATCCGGCCTGAATTATGCAATTATTTTTGTTTTTATCTGCGATAAATAGCTGCTGTAGGAACTGGAGAACATAGAACTGTAGAATGGTTATTTATATGGTCACCTAAATTATTTCAATTCACAGAGGGTATTTATACGGCCACCTTGTTGTACCGAAATATATTATTTTTCGGAAATTTGACCTATAAATAATTAATTCCCTGTGATATGTAGTATTCGTAAAATTTGTACTAGTAAAAATCCCTTGCTACTTTCCCAATCTGGAATTCGAATTCCCAATTGACATGACACAAAGCTCGATTCGACACGACACAAATTCCGTCACGTCCCGTAACGGATGTTGAGCCGGTTTGGTCGGTGCTGAATGGTCCCACCTGCAGTGACTAACTAAACAAGCGCGCGCCTGTAGCCAGCCACCAATCAATATAATCCTCTGCTCCACCTTCTCCGTTTTACTCTACGTACCGAGTTTCTACAGCAGAGTATATTAAGTGTAATACGATTCGTTACATATATATTTACAGAGAGTTGATCTTAGGGAAATTACTCAACCGACACGTGATGCTTTTGTTCTCTCTTTTTTTTTTTTTAACTATAATGCTTTTGTTATCTCTTTTTTTTTTTTAACTATAATGCTTTTGTTATCTCTTTTTTTTTTTTTTTAACTATAATGCTTTTGTTATCTCTTTTTTTTTTAACTATAATGCTTTTGTTATCTCTTTTTTTTTTTTTTTTAACTATAGTGCTTTTGTTATTTTTTTTTTTTTTAAAGTATAGTGCTTTTGTTATTTATTTTTATTTTTTTTAAACTATAATGATTTTGTTATCTGGACTCGCGTTTGGACGCTTCTTTCTCTCTTCCCTTTCCTCTCCCTCTTTCCCAAAACTAATATCTATAACTTTCATCTAGAATTCCCCTCTTAACCTCTCAACTCTCTTTCTCCAATCGATCTTCACAAACCCCAATCCAGCTCCCGATTCGCCTTCAATCTATCAGATTCGTATTATACAGCAGAGAATGCGAATTGGGTTTTCTCAATTTTAGTGGAAATGGAATCGTCGCCCAGTAAGAAGAAACGGAGGTCGTCGGCGAAATCGTCGAGTTCTTTAACTGGATCGAAAGATCAGGACCGTAAGATTAAGAAGAATAAACATGCTGCTGTAGCCGCCCAAGCGGCGGCGGCGGCGCAAGCCGCACAGGCCGGCGGCGGATCTGATGACGGACAGGTTCGAGGCGTCAAGAGGAAGATCGGCTGCGTTGAGGCCGTTGTTCAGTTTGGAAGGAAGAAGAATCTCGATCAACACTACACGTTAGGTAGGAAATACTTATTCTTTCTATTGTTTTGATTCTTTCTTAAGCTGTAAATCTCTTGATTGTTCTTAATTTGTTTCCCTAATTGTTTTGTGAATTTCTGCCAGGAGCTCAGCTCGGCCACGGAAAGTTCGGATCGGTGCACATCTGCTACAACAAATCGACCGGCGAGAAGCTCGCCTGCAAATCGCTGGAGAAAAACACAGGCGAAGAAGGCACGGCTCACCGCGAGGTCGAGATAATGCAGCACTTGTCCGGCCATCAGGGAATCGTAACCCTAAAAGAGGTCTTTGAGGACTCCGAGAAATTCTATCTCGTGATGGAGCTCTGCTCAGGCGGGCGATTGCTGGATCTGGTGGGGCAGGAAGGAGGGAGGGTCGGAGAGAGAAAGGCGGCTGAGATTGTGAGAGAGTTAATGGAGATTGTGAAGTATTGTCATGAAATGGGCGTTGTGCATAGAGATATTAAGCCTGAGAATATTTTGTTGACTGATGCTGGGAAGTTGAAGCTTGCGGATTTCGGGCTTGCTACCCGTGTCGCTGACGGTATATTTTTATTAAATTATTTATTGTTTGTGATGGTTTGAGTATATTATTTGCATGAATGTGGTATTTTTTGATATCATTTGGACCTAAACTTTGGTTTTTGTTGTGTTGTGACTAACTTGTGCAGATTGGTGGTGACCAGTTGAGTCCAGGTCAGAGTTTAGTGGAGTCGAGTCAAATTTGTTGGGTGTAAAAGACAAATTGAGTCAAAAATCAATATATTTTGGTTGGAGTTGGTGTGTGTGTGTGTGCATCAGAATAAGGTGGTTTTCATTTCAAAGTTATTTTAGGTTGTTTGTTTCCTAAATCTCTCGGAATTCTTTTCTTTTCGACGCCTTGTTTGCTTTTCAGAGGAACGGAAGGGTATTTTGGGCATATTTGATAAATGTTTCCTCCTTCAGTTTGTTTCTTCTTTGGTTTCCCGTTCCTTCCTTTCCCCTCTGAGCCAATCAAATTCATTTGTTCAAATTGTTCTGTTATTCAACTTGCATACATGCTAAAAATCAAAACAATTTGTGAATAATATTTACAAAATCATCCACTAACGGACCAAAACACCTCAATCTTTCTCAACCTCTTCATTTCATCAGCCTCTCAACATCCATCATTCTTCTCCTCATTTTATATGGATATATGAAAATTGACTTGAAATTCCATTCTAAACATTCCTATTATTTCCTACAACCAGGCCAGAAACTCACAGGATTCGTAGGAAGCCCAGGCTACGTGGCTCCAGAAGTCCTCTCAGGAACCTACTCAGAAAAGGCTGACATTTGGTCAGCTGGAGTTTTACTCCACGTTTTACTCCTCGGTTTCCTGCCATTTCCTGGCGGAACAAAGGAAGAAATATTCGAAGCTGTGAAAACCCGCCAGCTGGATTTTGGGAGCGACAGCTGGCAGGGGGTTGCTGAGCTGGCGAGGGATTTGGTGAAGAGGATGGTTTGTAGGGATGTTGATGATAGGCTAACTGCTGCTGATGTGTTAGGTGAGTTGGATTGAGTAATTAAAGGAAATTGGTGAGAAAGAAAATGTTGGAAAATTGCGGAAAGGCCCCTGCGTTGTTGGAAATTGCAAGAAGAACCCTGCATGATTGCCGAAATTGTGAAAAATTCTCTGTCGTTGGTTCAAAGTTTTATACTCTAATTTTGTAGAAAAAAATGTTTATACTCTGATTATTTTGGCAATAACACAACGGTTTTTTTTTGCAATTTCCAATAATGCAGGGGCTTTTCTGCAATTTTCTAGCATTTTCTTTATCATAAATCGCCTTTATTAATACATACGATGCTTACGATTCTCTTACTTTTTTAAATCCAGGTCATCCATGGATTCTATCCAACACTGACTCAAACCCTAAACCTAAATCCGAAACGTCTAACCCTAATCAGACCGCTAGTTCTAATTCTGACAGTGACTTAGTTGACGCGTTGGCTTACGCCATCTCACGGATCGAGATTTCCGAGCCGAAACGGACCCGGGTTTGTGGACCCGTTAAGGCTCCGGCCCGGCTCGAGATCAAAACTAACCTCTGTACAGCTTTTTGAGGTGAAATTTAAAATGAGGGTTTGAGAATTGATGAACTGATTTATATGGGGTTTTTGTTTGTTGCCTGATTAGAAGGGGAATCGGGTGATTTGATGGGGATTTTGAGATTTAAGGGGTAGATTTATAATAATTGGGGTAATTTAGTATCGTGTTTTTACGGCCGGTTAAGTTTGGATTTGGTGATAATGATCGGGTTTATGTAAATTTGTTGTATATAGAATGGTGTTTTTATGTACTAATACTAATGCCAACTAAACTTTGTTTCAGTAACTTGTATTTTGGTTTTGTTCTTTTTTTGAGTTTAAGATGTTTAGTCAAGGATTGTTGAATATCTTGAATGCACGTGAAAAATGTACTCACTGATGATAACCGACATAATAATAATAATAATAATGTTAATAATAATCATAATAACAACATTTTGTCATGTGCATTTTAGCAGAGTTACAGTTTACAAAAGTGATCAATGATCAGAGGTTGTCGTCCTCGTTGTCCATGCATTAGATATTTTTGGAAGATTATGAGATGGTATTGGTCCATAGTGGACCAAATAATATACATGCTAAATCACCCAATAATGACGTGGGTCCACAGTGGACCGGTGCCACTTAATAATGAAATTTCTTCCCTCACAATTTCTGTTGTTTTTTTTTTGTGATTTTTTTTCCCATCACAAGTTGACTTAAATCGATTTGAACAATTGTTTATTTGCCCAAGGCAACTTTTGATGACTAAAAATTAATTAATTGCTTTGTTTGTTGTGCATTAGCACAACAAACTAGAAGAGACGTGTTTAGAAAAATTCAAGCTAATACTTTTTTAAGCAAAAAATTAAACTAATTCATATTGAGCAGTGATTAAAACATTGGAATCTTAGCAGCATCAGAGACTTTGATTCTTGATGGGTAGATAATGACACCTACTTGTCCTTATCCCTATAATTACTCTCTTTTCAACATGATTTTGTGTATAAAAGATTTTTTTGAGTATACATTATAGAAAAGATATTTATTTATACATGTAGTCTGTTTATTTCACTGACATGTGGGGCACCTTCAATAATCTCCAAAATGAACGGCCTATTTTCTTGTTTCCGTGTACATAAGTAGCACCATATATTAAATCGTGGGATCCACATCTTGCCACGCAAGAGCTTCAATATTTGAAACTACTACATCCTAGATATTTAAGATGAAAATATTAATAAAATGAAATATTATTAATTAGATAGAAAAATTATGCACCTACTTCAGTTTTATCCATGTGCTCCCAAAGTAGTAGGATCTTTCCTCCTCCTTACCTACTTCCAAGCATAGAGCCTAAAAGGTATCTTAAGTACAGACAATAATATAACAACAACATTGATCAATTATTCACATTAAGTTAATTATTTCGAAAATGATGACTTTAATGAATTTATACAATATATATAAAATATTTTTTTTGCTCAATTTTTTTTATAATGAATAAACTAATAAGAAAAAAAACTTGCAGAAAAAGGTCCAGCACAATAAAAAATATCAACTGGGATAATATTGATCAATTATATTAACATTATGTTAATCACTTCGAAAAGGAAACCTTCAATTAATTCATACAATACATATAAACTATTATTTTTTTTGTTCCGAGAAATTTTCAGTCAATTAACTTACAAAAAAAAAACTTGCAGAAAATGTCCTCAAGGTGCTTACTTTTTACATCAAATGCCATCTATGGTACAAAGTTGGGAACAATTAACATTTCTCTTAATTAAATTCCCTCGTGTCCTTCAACAATTTGCTAAATTCCAACCAATCATAAGTTCATAACCATCCTATCTTCTCTCTTCGTTATATAACTCATACAAACCTCTTCAACTGATACACCTTCTTACTAACCACACACAAAATGAATATCCTCCTCCTCTTCCTCCTCCTCCTCACCATCACGGCCGCCTCCTTCTCTCCCTCCATCGCCAACGATGATGATGTGCTGATCAGGCAAGTCGTGTCAGACGAGAAGAAATCATTGGCTACTCTCGGCGCCGAAGCTCAGTTCGAGAGCTTCAAGTCTACGTACGGGAAGTTTTATGCCGACGAAGAAGAACACTACCGAAGGTTCGTGATCTTCAAGGCTAACCTCCGCCGCGCCCAGCGCCACCAGCTGCTCGATCCCACCGCTTCCCATGGTATTTGACCTAATAAACTGTTTTAAGATTTAATTAACTTGTTGAGAGAGAGAACTAATGATTTTGTTGTGGTTTTTTTTTTTTTGTTTACAGGGATGACGAAGTTTGCGGATATGACGCCGGCGGAGTTTAGGAAGACGTATTTTGGACTGAAGAAAGGGGCGAGGGCGAAGCTCAGGCAGGTGCTGGAGTCCGGCGAGAAGGCGGAGTTTTTGGATGCGAGTGATTTGCCGACGGAGTTTGACTGGAGAGATAAAGGAGCCGTCACGGCTGTTAAGGATCAGGTGAGGATGAGATGTTCCTTTCAAATCTATTATTCATAATACTTCTACTTCAAAAGAATAAATAAATATTTGCTGTGTGAATTGGTTTATTCAAAAAATTAAAAAATGAAATAAATAGGTACCATTTGAATTATTGATGAGATATTGAGATATGGTTGATTCTAAAAATTAAAAAATAAAACAAATATTTACTGTTTGAATTATTGCTGAGATATTTATGTGGTGGTTCCTGTTCCATGTGGACCAGCATGTTGTATGGTATTATGTACGGGGGCTTGTCTGAATGTTTTGCTCTTATATGTTTGTAAACAGGAAAAATGCCAATTAAAAGTTTGTACTAAGATCCTAACTATTCCTAAGTACATATTCAATACTATTTCAAATTAGGATATTAACAATGCTATAAACATGCTTTCTTTATCAGAAAAAAACTGAAATAAATTACAAAAGTCGTCAACTGAAAACACCCAAATTCTAATCTCCAAATTTTTATATGCTCCTCAGTACCAACTACTAAATACTTAAGTTAACTGATTTTATTCATTTTACTTTCCCTAGTAATTCTATTTTCCTTAAATTTCTTCATGAATAAATTTCATATGGTTTATATCTCAATATTGTTTGCTATTAGGGTTCATGCGGATCGTGCTGGAGTTTCAGCGCATCAGGAGCACTGGAGGGCGCCAATTATCTCGCAAACGGAAATCTTGTCAGCTTGAGCGAGCAGCAGCTTGTCGACTGTGATCAACAGGTTAGCATTAGCAATTAGCTTAGGGCCTTTGACTTTGATTTTTCAGCTTGATTAGAGATTTGTACTATCATTATTTCCTTAATTAAATAGTAAGTGGTTGATTAGTCTGAGTTATTTTTTTTTGCTTCTAATTAAATAGTAAGTGGTTGATTAGTCCGAGTGTGAGTCACCTGATGTGACAGGGCTTGTAAACTTTGCATAGAAAACCCATTAATTTTCTTGAAATTTTGTAGTGACCCGAGTCCATCTTCTACTCTATTAAACTCACCTCTAAAATAGTTCATTTTCTTAAATGCGGAAGGATATATAAAAACACAAATCAAATATTATTAAAAGCATTTGTTAAACGCTAGTTTTCAAAGTATTTCTTAAAAAATATTATTCTAAAATGTGTTCTTAAAATATGTCTTACATGAAGAGAAAATTTGGTCCTCATATGCCTCACACAAAGAATTCACAAACATTTAAAAAAAAAAAAAAATTTCTTCCCATATATTTTATTTATTTATCTATTATTGAATCAATTAATTTTATTTTATTTATTTATTAATTTATTTATTCTATGGATTAATTTACTTATTATATTTTATATATTATTTATTATATTTTATTTATTTATTTAATATTTTAATAATTAATTAATTTATTTATTTATTTTCCTACAATCTCCAACAAAAAAAAAACTCTTCATTCTATTATTTATTTATTTATTTATCCATATATTTCTATATTTCTCCCTCCCAGTGTGATTCGGACAACGTGTGCGACGCCGGATGCAATGGCGGGCTGATGACCAACGCATTCGAGTACCTCAAATCCGCCGGCGGGCTCGAGTCCGAAGCCGACTACCCGTACACCGGCACAGACGGCACGTGCGCGTTCAAGAAGTCCAAGATCGTCGCGAAGGTCAAGAATTACACGACGATTTCTACGAATGAGGACCAGATCATGGCCAACCTCTACAAGCATGGCCCTCTCGCAAGTACGTATAGTATTTTTGTTTGAAAAGTACGGTTTTATATTGAGTATTTAGCGGAGTTTTGAATTATATATGTTTTGTTTGGTTTTAAATGGGAATGGAGTTTTATATTGAGTATTTATTTAGCGGAGTTTTAGGTAGTTGTTTCGGTAAGTTTTTGAGAGATACATTGATTGGTAACATTGATTGGTAGTCCCTGTACTTCAATAGGATTGAATTTTGTCCTTGTACTATTGATTTAAACGTTTTGGTCCCTGTAATTTATGAGAACATGCATGATTAGGTCAACTTGAATTGAATCAAGGATGCACACTTATGTTAAGTACATGGACCGTAAAGTTTAAATCAGTAGTAGCACGAGGAGACCAAATCGCAATCAATTAAAGTACAGGAGCTAATCATGCATCTATGCAATTGTTTTAGCTCTATTGGCCAGTACAATATACCTTCCAAACCACAACAAATGTACAAAATTCACTAATCATTTTCTTTTCTTTCGATCCAGTCGGAATAAACGCTGCGTTCATGCAAACCTACATAAGCGGGGTCTCCTGCCCGTACATCTGCATCCGCACATATCTCGATCATGGCGTCTTACTAGTCGGGTGGGGCTCGTCGGGTTTCGCGCCTGCGCGACTGAAGAACAAGCCATACTGGATCATCAAGAACTCGTGGGGGTCGAGCTGGGGAGAGGAAGGGTATTACAAGATTTGCCGTGGGTACAACGCGTGTGGGGTTAATAACATGGTTTCGACTGTCACTGCGCTCACCACTTCTTCTTAGGAGGAGGGTTAGTAGGTGCGAGATGATCGTTTACCACGTGTTAGGAGGTGGGTTATCATGTGTTGGTGTGTACATATGACATGAATGGATGTGTGTGTGTTTGGGGATTTGATGTAATAAGTTGGTTTGGAGGAGTTTGGGTTTAGGTAGGATTATGTTAAGGGCGATATTTTAAGGGCCTATTGAACTTTGTGGTGGTGGTAAGTTGAATTTGGATTGTTTTGCATTGTTGTATATTGCAATTTGAATTGAATGGACTAAAGTAGCTTCTTCTTTGAAATTTGTAATTTAGGTTCCTTCTTTTTAATTTCAGTGATATGATTTATAGTTAAGAAAATAATTAGTCATCTTTGTTATGGTACATTTAGTTAAAAAAAACTTAGCTCAATGATTGTAACAAGAAATATAGTTAGCGATCTTTGATATGAAAAAGCCACTTAAAACACCCAAATCTTTACAATACCAACACAGTAACATTTCATAACTTAATACAAAATTAATTTTATATAGTACAATCAGACCTGTGAGAACACCTAGAAGGAGATTTCGAACCCTTAAAAGTACGACCAAACAATCTCAAACCCTCAAACTTTTTCTTTATTTTTCCCACAATCTTCTTAGAACTCGACTTATTCAAATCCTGTTTCATACTCTCATGTCCTTTTTCCAAATCACTAAGCCTCAGTCGCATCTTTGTCAATTCCAATTTCAATTCTCTATTCTCTCTCCTTAAATTCACGTAATTATTTTGCGGCGAAGTATTTCTGCTCATTCGCTGACGTGGCAGGTCGAGTTCTTTTTCTGATGTTGGATAGCAAAGCGAGGTTTTAAGCTTGAGCTGTTCTATGTACAAAACTCGAACCGTGGCTTGAACTGGAAGCCTGTCATTTTGCGCCGCGTGAGAAATCGCATCTTCTGATAATTTCTGAAAATTTATTAATTTACACAGCCGTCTTTTCTCCATATCCGATAAACTTTGATGTGCCTATACATAATAATTCCCCAAATATACACATTAAACTTCAAGAAAAGAAAGATAATATTTACAAAATTTGCAAAATTTATTTATGATACCTTGAGATATATATCAAGAGCGCGATACAAACCGTCATCTAACACTCGTGCATAACTAGGCAAAATATCAGCAACACTAAAAAATTTCACAAGACTCAGATTTGGATCAGGCGCAATTTCAGCTAAATAACTATCAACCAATGCAGAAACCTTAATCAAACTAGACTGAGTAGGAGAATTAATAACACTCTCATTCGACTCGTCCTCACTAGAATTCTCTTCTAATTGAGAGAATATAATTAGTAGTCTATGGACCAAGTCCACGTCAAATAATGTGTCATGAGAATTTTTGTTACAATTTGGAATTAACAAATCATCTAACGTTGCTTTTTCAAGCTGCGAGCCGATTCTTCTCTCTAGATTTATTTTGCACGAAATATCACAGTCTGATGCCACAGCAGATCTAAGCAATCCGAATAAAAAAGTTAGTGGAATAATGGCGCATTTCTCTTCCGGTAATAAATTAGAAATTACTTCTATCGCTTCCTTTTCCTCGAAACTAGGGTTGGTATATATACTAACATAACCTAATCTTTTTTTAAATAATTTTTCGGTGTAATTAATTACCAAAGTTG
Organism: Juncus inflexus; assembly: GCA_024447665.1. Classification (NCBI taxonomy): domain Eukaryota; kingdom Viridiplantae; phylum Streptophyta; class Magnoliopsida; order Poales; family Juncaceae; genus Juncus; species Juncus inflexus. The sequence continues at coordinate 1,828,672 of JAJHPC010000019.1, forward strand.
CGATACTCTCGGGCCGAACGCCTCTACATTTTATCGCGTTTATGACTCTTCTAAACATATCCAAATCAAGAACCGATATATCCTCAATCCACCAATCATTTAATTTTATATCTTTATTAATATTCAGCCCTCCAGATCCGCTATACTCCAGTCTCGCAAAACTGGAGGCGACCTGTTCATTGTACGCAATGGAGGCGATAGAATCCACACATTTTTCTATTATTTTTAATTCTTCTGCAAGTGGTAACAAATTCCCACATTGGTTTAGCACTTCGATACACATCTCCAGGTTTTTGCATGCGATTGTTTCCAGATAAGATTCTGAGCGAGTGAAAAGATTCTCGTTGGAATATTCCTCTGACATTTCAAGATAGTATGAGAGACAAACTAATTGAGCGACGTTTTTTGTGGTTATTTCAAAATTTATTCCGTAACAGAATTTTACTGCTAGTTTGAACGAGATTATGCCACCTGGCACGTTGAAGAGCTGCAGTTTTGAATTTTCGGTGGGTTTTTGGTCGGTAAATTTGAGTAATTTACGGATTCGGCCGCATTTGGAGAGAAGTGGGAACTGTGGTTTAATTAAAAACAGAGATAATCGATTCAAATAAAGTAAATTATTTAATTTAAACAGAGATAAATTATATTAGGTGTTGAGTAGTAATTAAATAAACTAGTTAATTACCTTGTGTAATGCTAGATATATACCGTTTATTTCGATTGTTACATCACTTGGAACATCAGAAATCATCCTGTAAAACCAAAGTACAAAGAAATTACTAAACATATTATTTTTTTTTTAAGTTTTTAACAACTTTGATATTGATTAATGATATGAAAAGAGCAAAATATTGAGCACTTTAGTAAGAAAATAATCATTCACCAGTCTCTGCGGAGCTGTTGTGGAGACGAAGAGATAGAAACAACAAGAGCTTGATTAGGGTTCTCTTCTTGGTGAATGTAGCCTCTCTCCATTGAAGAATGCAACAGAGAGAGAGACAAGGAGAAGAAGAACAAGTAGAGAGAGAGAGAGAGGAAAGAGGAACAGAGGAAAGGGGACAAGCGCAAAAGGGCAAGAGGAAGATTTTAGAAAGGGTAAGAGACACAGAAACAGAGGAGGAGGCTCAGAAAATGAATGATTTATTGCTGCTTGTGGTGTTGCTGTGTATTTCCATCGAACAGCTTATGTGCATTCCACTGTATCCTTTTCCTTAGTGGGAAAAAATAAGAAAAATTATTCTTCCCAATTTTGGAGCCTTCAAAAATGTACACCGTACAATTTTAGTTGTACATATATATATTTACATCTAAATATATATCTTTTATATTTATAAATATATCTTTTTAAAATTATATCTTTTTATAATTTTACTGTATATTTTGTGTTTACAAAAATACTTTTTTATAATTTCAACATATCTTTTATAATCAGTCGCTGCTGGCGTTCCAAAATGCTGACATTCCATATTATGAACACAAAAAATAAATCACAACACAGCATCGGTCCATAGAGAATCCACCCAATGAGGTCAAGACACGTCAGAGAATCTGCCACGGGTCGTATTCTCATTGGCTCGGACCATCGTGGGCTAGTAATATTGCAAGTTCTCCGAAGTCTCCATTTATCGCTTTTTGTTTGTTCTTTTTGAGCTCACTTTCTTTCTTCTTTCCTCCTTTTTTTCCCTCCCATTTTACTATTCGCATGCGCTTTATTTTATTCCATCCATGCCTTCTCATCTCATCACAGTCTGCTTCAATTATCTCCATTAACAGCGTAAATTTCACATAATCCCACTCCAATCATCGATCAATCCGTCATGATCCATCACCAGTCAACAGAAATGATTGACAATCATCATCTTTTTGACTGACTGACTGACTAGTCACTCACCCCCCCTTTTTTTACAGCACGATTCACTCTCAGTTCCAGTACAGCTCCACAGTCACCTTTCCGAGGAGCTTTCTCTCCAGTTTTGACCACGAATGATTCGATTCCTCTTTTGACAATCGCCTTTTGTGAGAGTGTAGAAAATGAAAAAGAAATCTTTTCGAGTGAGTGAGGGCTCTAGCTCTAGGCCTATCTAATCTGGTCGGTACGTACACGCTGGACCGGGTCCACCAAAAGACATACCTGCCATGCTGGACCGGGTCCACCGAAAAACAGGCCTGCTCTCGCGGGCCCCGCAAAGATTTCATGTCGGGTGCTTCTCACATGGGCCAGGCCTGTATTTCTGTGGTAATTTCTATGTAGCCATCTGTGTGGCTGAGTTCTGACACGGACGGCATAAATTTCGGTATCAGGCCGGGGCCTGAGTTCAGTTCATTTTTTTTATCAGTGTGATGGGCTGGGTTTTATTGTGTGGTTTGTTATGGGCCGTGAGGAGATTTAACGTTGGTAAATTTCCAAGTTGGGTAAAAAGGTAAATGAAGTTAAAAAAAGTGAGAGATCCACTATGCCTAAAAAGATGCCCCAGTTTTACTTTTACTTGTTTGTTTCTGATTCCGGATCTGTTGTGCGCTGTATGGTTAATAGTCTGTGACGAATCGTGTAGCTTCGAGTTAATGTGATTATTATGCTTAGTTAAAAATCTACACATAAGTTTACACTCGACACTAGACAGAGAATCAGATATGTCATTTTTTCTTTCTGACCCCTTCCGTATTACTTTTTGACAATCAACTCCCTCTTTCCCTTCCCTTCCCTTTGCCCTCCGAAGCTTCCTCTCAAAACCCCGATCCTCAAATGCGGCCTCCGTCTCGCCGGCGCCGCTCCGCCACCTCCAAACCCCTCCCCGATCCTCCTCCGTCCATCGACCTCATCTCCCACCTGCCTAACTGCCTCCTCTCCTCCATCCTCGCCCTGCTGCCGATCAAAGACTCCGTCCGCACCAGCGTGCTCTCGCGCCGCTGGCGCTGCCTCTGGACGCTCTCCCCTCTCCACCTCGATGACTCCGCGCTCAAACCGTCCTGCGGCCAGACGCGCGAGTCCGTGTCCCGGATCGTGTCGCTCCACCCCGGCCCGATCCCGGTCTGTAAAATCTCCCAGTTCGACGATCCGTTGTTCCATCAAGTGTTAGACGATCTGATCGGCGAAATAACCAACAAAGGAATCAAAGAGCTTTGCCTTTTGTTCAACAACCATGGCAAAGTTAGATACAAAATACCTCTGTCTCTGATCCGTTGCGAGACGATACAAAACCTTTCGCTGTCAGATTGTTTTTTTCCGTTGTCTCCGGATGTTTGCTCGAGCTTTCCGAATGTTAAGCAGCTGACGCTCAAGTTCGTTTTCCTTTGGGACGAGCTTTTCCATTGTTTGTTGAGCTCCTGCTCGAAGCTCGAAGAGTTAGAGCTGTACAATTGTTCGGGGCTTCAATGCGTGAAGCTCAATTGCATGAAATTGCGCAAATTGACGCTCCATGAGGAGATTTCAGACAGCAAAACGGGAGAGATGACCATTGAAAATGCGCCAGAGCTTGAATGCTTGAGATTCGGCGAAACGACGACATTGAAAACAAAAATCACCATTAAAAATGCGCCAAAGCTTGAATCGTTTGGATTTTTTAACATGGAATCACCATTGATTCGAATTGGCCATACTTGCTTCAAATACCAATTTCAGGTAATTGGTACCAAACTTTAATTGATTTGCTTTAATATGATTAATTGCGATTATGTGTAAATAATTGTAATTATGTGTTGATTAATTTAATTTTGTTATTGTTTGATAGTATCAAATGTCGATCAGTGGATGCAAGCTGTTGCCTTCAATTAAAACTCTTTGTATTAGAATTAATTTCAATCATGTATCATGCTCACCGCTTCCTGCTGTATTAAAATGCTTCCCTTGTCTTGAAACACTGGCCATTAAGGTAAATTAATTTTTTATTATTATTATTCTTTTTTAAGATTAGCTTAGACCTTCACTCAGTTGTATATATATTAATAGCTGATAGAAATATTACAAAATTTTGTATGTATTGATAGCTGATAGAAATATTACGAAATTGATCAAAATATTCGACACTACTACTGTTAGTTTTTATTTTTTATTTTTTTAATCAGGTTGTTAATAAAAGTCCAGCACAAGGACTCCAAATAATCCCGTGGGAAACCGAAGGATCCTTCAATTTCCTAACCCACCATCTAAAATACGTCACAATAATGGATTTCAGACTGAGGGGCGAGGTGGAGTTAGTAAAATTCCTAATTCTGAACGGCAAAATCCTTGAGAGAATTACTCTGTTTTGCAACCACAAGGTGACGAAAAACTGGGAAAAGACGAAACGGAAGGACTTCTGTGTGAAAGACGCAGTTTCCCGGGATTTGGAAGTCCGGTTTTTGAAGAATCAGGATCCGGATTTGAAATCCTGCGTTTGGAGACCGCTTTTCGATCAGGATCCGAGTTACTGGCGGTTTTGAAATCCTGCGTTTGGAAACTGCAGAATTCCAAATTACTGGAGGGATTTCAAATGATGATATAATGATGGATTTGAGAAGAATTGTGTTTAGTTTAGTTTGTGTTTAGATATGGACCTTTGGATGTGAGGATTTAAATGAACTGGTTTAGTGTTATGAACATATTGAGAGTATTTTGTTTGTAAGTGTGAATTTAATGTTGCAAAAGAAAATAAAAAAAATGTTGCAGAAGAATTACAGAAAGGAAACACTAATTAGAAGGTTTAGTCTGTCAAACTATCTTGCACTATATAACTCATGTCATAAAAAATAAATTAAAAGAAAAAGAAAATAATTAGCAGGTTTATCTCACAAATGAACCTAAAACAAAACATAACACCTTTTATAACAAAAACAAATGAAAGCATAAATTATGACAAATTTCTTCATTTAAATTCAGTTTTTTCTCGGTCCTTCAGGCTTTACCTCAGCAAAACACACTGGACAAACCTGTGATAAAACAGTATATACACAAAATAATATTCAAATTACGCTTTAATTAAACATGTGAAATTAAAATTATGTGAAAATTATTAATTTTATTTTTTAACCTTATTAATTGTGAGCCATTTAGTGACACAAGAAGCATGATAAACATGGTTGCATGGTAGAGTCATTTGTTTATCACCTCTTTTGTAATCCATCTGACAAATCACACACCTATCACAAAATATAAATAGTAAATAAGTAAATAAATAATCCCTTTATAAAATAAATAAGTAAATAAATAATCCCTTTATAAAATAAATATAAGTAAATAAAAAAGAAATTGACCTTTCGCGTTTTGATTTCTTTTTAGGAAAGAAACTGCATTTGTGTTTAGAAATCGGAAGGAGAGAAATAAGTTCTTTAGTCAAACCCTTACTTTGAGTTCCAACTGTCTCGCCCAAATCAAGTAATTCCTAATTATTTGAAAATTTTCAGATATTAATATACTTAAATTTTTTGAGGAAAATTAGTATAATTAAATTAAAGGTAAGAAGAAAGGATAAAGTTAGAACCTCATATGTCATATTATCAGGATCAATGTAATCTTGCCAAATCATCTGCCAAAATAATGTTAAAAAATTTAAATTACATTAATCAAATTTGTTATTTTGCATAATTAGTTATTTAAAAAAAATCTATTCTCGTAAATTAAACCTCAGGACTGCTAGAACTAGGGTTTCCTTGAACACCTGCATTTCATTTCCCCAAAATTAAAATTATTTCTTTTGCAAAACTAAAATTATTAACAATTAAATTCAACCGGTAAATGCAATCATTTTGTAGAATCAATAACTTATATTAACTTACGCTCTTCAGAATTTAAATTCAGATTATTTACGCCACTGCCACTTGAAATAACACGAGGAGACTCAACATTATTACTACTACTATTATTTAATTGCGTGCATTCAGAATTATCATCATCCCAAATTCCTCTTCCTTCATTCAGTCTGTGTATATACTCATTTATATCATATACAGGATCAAAACTGCAGTACAAATTAGAAGTTTCTTCCCCTGAATAAGTATATTTATACGTATTTGACTGCATTGTTGACCAGTACTGATTATTTGAATTTCCCTACATTCAAAATAATAAAATTATTAGTTTATACTTAATTTTTACAAAAAGTTGATAAAAATTATAATTAAAATTAAGAATTTGAGTACTTGATCAATGAAAGGTTGTGAAAAGTTAGACTGATCGTACGAAAGGCCTTCAAATAAATCCATGAAGCTTTCAGTAACTGTGTATGGAAATCCAGTGTTTATATAATGGATTTCTGCTTGCCGATTCCCGTTCATTTTTATGATTTGTATTGATCTGACACAAAAATGCGATTAAGAATATCAGTTTCAAAATTAGAAAAAAAAAATGTATTTCCAAAATAGATCTTAACTGAAAATCAGTAAGAAATGAGAATGTGGTAAAATAAAAACGGTAATTTGTCAGCATTGCTAAGTTTGTTCAAGTAACGCAAATCATTCACCACTCCGCAATGCAAATCTCAAGGAAAAAACGAACAACAAATCAAAACGTGCATTGTGATTCAAAAGCGAATCGCAACTCACACCTACATTTGCCACGAATTGCTCAAATTTTCCCAGCAATAAACACAACCCAACTCACAAATCACCAAAACAAACAGACCAAGACTACAAATCTCCACAAAACACAATGCTGAACAAATCAATCCAATTTTCCACAAACCCAAATCAAATTCACCTGACCAGAACCCAACCAATTCAGATTCACCCAGACCAACCAAGCAACCCAGCTCAAGAAAGCAACCAACCACAATGCAGCATCTCTCTCTCCCCCTCTCTTTTCCTTTCCAATATATTAATTCTGGTTCTGAGCCAACTTGACAGAATCCAATCTAACTTTAGTTTCTTAAACGAGGCAAGATGCGTTTTTAGCATCAGAATTTCTGTCTCGAGCGATTTAGTGCGGTCCTCGCTTCTGTTCGTAATTAACGATCAATTATTACTAATTTAACACTCACCGCCGGTCCGCCGTGCACCGGACCAATCAGAACTCGCCACGTCAGTTAAGCTCTGACGTTTCGATCTCTCATTGCATCCGTCCGTACTGAGCCGGTGTTGGAAGCGGATTTGTAATATGCACCGTTGGATCTGAATCGGACGGCTGGGAATTGAGGAGGAGGTGAGAATTGTGCAAGGTGAATTGGAGATGGATTTGTTTTAGTGGGGGTGATATTGGGAGAGCGTATTTCTTATTCAGAGAGTTAGAGAGCTGAGAGTATGAATTATGAAATAGAGATGCTCTCGTAAGAGAAATTATTCGGAGTGTCCAGTATTCATCGTACACTTTCAGTTATATACACATATATTTACATTTGGATATAGCTTTTGTGTTTACAAATATATTTTTTTTATAATTTTATAATATCTTTTGTGTTTAAAAAAATACATTTTTGTAATTTTATCATACATTTTATAATCGAATACTGCGCTGGAGACTTCAAAATACTAACATTTCATATCTGAACTCCTTTGGTAATATATTCCAGATCTCAGAATGAGAAATATGATCTCTCTTATTTTAAGTTGTTGTGTTGCTTTAAGTGGTTGGGAATAATGAGGGACGCTTGGGTGGCACGCAAGAAAGCTTCTGCTCACCAACATGTTCTGCTCTGCTTCTCAATTCCTTTTAGCTGTGAGAAAACGTAAAGCTGATAACAAATCTGTACCTGTCTCTGCTTTTGTTGTTACTTTTGTACAGGATGGGTGAAAGATGTAGGGTCTTATAGTAAGTAGTGAGTGAAGATATGTGGTGGAATTGGTATGTGGGGGATTGGCCAATGGGAGTTTGACAGGTGGTTGAGTTTGATGATGTGGATTGTGATCATTGGATGAGGCTGTCTGGGGTATCATTGTGTTTTTTTCTTTGGAGTATCATTGTGTTTGTTTTGTTCTTTGGATTCACATGTTTTGTTTTTGTCATGTTTGATACTGGCATAAACATCTGTAGATCAATTATTATTATATTTATAACCATGACAGGATAAATTATTTCAAAAAGGAATTATTTCCGAGAGAATGTTTTTGTTGGACTTCTTTTATGAGACTGAAATGTAAGATAAGGAAAGAAAAATATAATATTGACATAATTGGGTGGATCAACAAATCATTTTTTATATGGGCTATTGATGGATGGATTAGGCCCAAAATTGAGGTTTAACGTAGTTGGGCTCCAAAAATATGGTCAGACTAAAGATTTAGTGAAAATTTAAAGCAATGATTTAACAGATACACTAACACAAATTAAATATAATACTGATAACATGCAAATGCAAGTGAATCATCTTTTCCAAAACAGCTAACTATTAGTTATTATAAAAATTAATTAAATATTGCAAAATTATTAAAATAAAAATTTAAGAGAAAAACACTGATATTGATATGGATATGAGCCAATATTTATATCCATAATAGAATTCGAGAAAAAAAAAGTTAGTATCCGATCCAGCATCAGATATATGCCGAAATATCCAAAAACAGTTTTTATTTTCGTATAAAACTTATAGGCTTTGCATGTTGAAATAGAAGATTAAAGAATTACAAAGGTTCAAAAGTAAAAACAAAATGACTAAAAGATACCTAAATAAAATGAGAAACTCCAAAATGCCATAAAATTGCCCCCACTATGCAGTTAGCAAATTTGGAATATAGTGGTAAGTGGGGCCCACAGTAGAAAAAAAATTTAGTTGTAAGTAGGACTCACGTGTGGTGAATATAAGTGGTAAGTTAGGCCCACATAGTGGTGAGTGGAAGGCAATTGTATGGCACTGTAGCAAGACTCAAAATGAAATAAACATATACATCAACTAAAATGAACAGAGTTTTCAAAATAACAAGCTACTCAGATACAAATATTATTCTTATACATGGACATAACTGGACTGAATTTAAGGGGGGCAAAAACCCTACTGATTAACACTATATAAATTTTTTAGGTTAAATGCATAGAAATATATGTATTTCAAATTTTTTTCCACTAAAATACTACTGATATATACTATTTCATCAAAATCTTGTTGGAGGAGGGGATGATCCTCCAGTCCCTATAAAACTTCATCCATATTCTTATATGGACCCAAATCGATAACCATATCTGAATATGTATTTATATAAAACTTTCTTTATCAATATTTAGCTAGATATGGATATTTTTTATACAAATATTCTACAAAAATGAATATGGGTGGATCCGATCCGTTATTATTTACATCCTCTACTTTTTATAATGTTGTGGCAAGTAACAATACGACTTGTGTAGATCTATCTTAACCTTACTACTAGCACAATTGAGCAAGATCGGTCTTAACCTTACTACTCGCGCAATTGAGCAAGAAAACTTATATACTCTTTTATTATTTTTTTCTGCATGGTCACTGAAAATATTTATAATTATTTTTTTCTAATTCAATTTATTACCTGAACAAATAACAAATATAAAAATGGCACATTTCCTAATGGGAGAGAGTAAAAAATTCATCATCTTAAATTATTTAGATTTATATATTTAATAAATATATCAGTAAATATATTTGTAGTGTCAAAATAGTACATTAAATTTACCAAAATATAACTGGAGAATGCTTGACTAACAAACATCATTTTTATTTTTATTTTTCAAGTTTATATTTTTCACTATTAATAAAAGATACATTGCGAATTTAATATGATTAATGAATATTTATACATTCATCCAAATTAAAAAGATATAGTAAAAAATTATGTTCATCCTTTTGGTACATAAACGATAAAAGATTTATTATTTTTTGTAATTAATACGGTGAATGTACAAGTGCACATCCATCCAAAAATTAAAGTAACACATATTTTTTTTCTTTCTTTTATAATTATTTGATAGTTATCTCTTTATAAAAAATATTTATTTATTAATTACTATATATCATTTCTTCTTTTACTTTCATCATTTCTCACTTCCTGAGACAAAAACAAAAAAACACAAAACAAAAATGGTGAATAATAAAAAGGTACATATCCAACTCCACCTTCCCCAAGTTTCTCATTGTGTTTGTTTTGTTCTTTGGATTCACGTGTTTTTTTTTTTTTTGTCATGTTTGATACTGGCATAAACATCTATAGATCAATTATTATTATATTTATTATCATAACAGGATAAATTATTTCACAAAGGAATTATTTCTGATAGAATGTTTTTGTTGGACTTCTTTTGTGAGACTGAAATGTAAGATAAGGAAAGAAAAATATAATATTGACATAATTGGGTGGATCAACAAATCATTTTTTATGGGCTATTGGTGGATGGATTAGGCCCAAAATTGAGGTTTTACATACTTGGGCTCCAAAAATATGGTAAGTTCAAAGATTGTGTGAAAATTTGAAGCTATGATTTAACCGATACACTAACACGAATTTAAAAAAAATACACTAACACTCTTAATATGCAAATGCAAGTGAATCATCTTTTCCAAAAAAGCTAACTATTCAAAAAAAAAAAAAAAACTAACTATTAGTTATTATAAAAAGTAATTAAATATTGTAAAATTATAAAAAAAGTTTAAGAGAAAAACACCAAGTGAGACTTATTGGGATACAATATGAGCCAATATTCGTATCCATACTCGAATTCGAGAAAAAAAGTTAGTACCCAGACCAGTGTCCAATATATGCTGAACTATCCGAAAACATATTCTTTTCCTATAAAACTTATACGCTTTGCATGTTGAAATAGAAGATTAAAGAATTACAGAGGTTCAAACGTAAAAACAAAATGACTAAAAGAGACCTAAATAAAATAAACATATACATCAACCAAAATGAACAAACTACTCAGATACATATATTATTTTTATATAGGGACATTACTGGAATGAATTTTGGGGGGCAAAAAAAAAAATTTCCTACTAATTAACACTGTATAAAAAAATTTGGATATCAAATGCATAAAAATAAGTATATTTCAAATTTTTTCTACTAAAACACTATATAATATAATACTCCATCAAAAACTAGGAGGAGACTGACACCCTAGTCCTGCCAGCCCCTATAAAGTTTCATCGCTATTCTTATATAGAGCTAAGTGGATACCATATCCGAGAGTCTGTATTCATATAAAACTTTCTTTATCAATATTTAGTTAGATATGGATATTTTTTATTTCAAATTATTCTACAAAAATGAATACGTGTGGATCCGATCCGTTTACTATTTACATTCACTACTTTATATAATGTTATGGCAAGTAACAATGCGAATTATGTAGATCTATCTTAACCTACTAGCGCAATTGAGCAAGATCTGTCTTAACCTTACTACTTACGGAATCGCGCAATTGACAAATATTTATAATTTTTCTTTTCTAATTCAATCTATTACCTGAACAAATAACAAAATAAAAAATGGCACCTTTCCTAATGGGAGAGAGAGAGTAAAATATTCGTCATCTTAAATTATTTAGATTTATATATTAAATAAATATCAGTAAAATATATTTGTAGTATCAAAATAGTACATTAAATTTACCAAAATATAACTGGAGAATGCTTGACTAATTAACATCATTTTTATTTTTATTTTTCATGTTTATATTTTTCACTATTAATAACAGATACATTGCGAATTTAATATGATTAATGAACATTTATACATTCATCCAAATTAAAAAGATATAGTAAAAATTTATGTTAGTTCTTTTGATACACAAGAAATAAAAAAAAATTATTATTTTCTGTAATTAATGCGGTGAATGTACAAGTGTACATCCATCCAAAAATTAAAGCAACATATACTTTTTTCTCTCTTTTATAATTATTTCATAGTTATTCGTTTAAAATAAATATTTTCGAAAAAAATATTTATTTATTATATATCCTTCCTTCTTCTTCTCTCATCATTTTTCACATACCGAAAGAAAAACAAAAAAACAGAAAACAGAAATGGTGAATAATAATAAAATGGTGTCTTTCCAGCCCCACCTTCCCAAAGTTTCTCAGAGCCACAAAAGATCAGAGAAAATTGATCATATTTCTCACTTGCCTGACGCTCTTCTCATCACTCTCCTCTCTCTTCTCCCGCTCAAAGACGCCGCCCGTTGCTCCGTTCTCTCCCGGCGGTGGCGGAGCCTCTGGCCGGCGACTCCGCTCATCCATCTTGACGATGCATCTCTCACTTTGGAAGAACCAAAACCGAGTCGCAAGCGAAAATCCGCACGAGTTTCTTCTTCTTCTTCTTCACGAGATGAAGAGTCATGGTGCCGGCAAGCGTTTTTTGATATCATTGATGCTCATCAGGCACCAATCAAAAGCTGTCGTGTGTCCCGTTTTGACCATCCGGTTTTCTACCCGAGTGTGGATTTGATGATCGGAAACCTCATGAACAAAGGCCTTCAATTCCTGGCTCTATCCTTTTCGAGTTTCTACTCGAATTCAAAATTCGGTTATAACTTGCCCAACTTTTTTCTTCCTTACACCAATTTGAAGAATTTGGACCTCTATTTTTGTCAAATTCCAGATTTGTCTTACTCATCAGTCTTCCCTAATCTTGTTGTGGTTAGTATGAGATTTGTGAATCTAAACGATAAATTTATGGCGTGCTTATTATCGTCCTGTTTGAATCTGGAATTCATGAAACTTCATCACTGCACAGGACTTCAAACAATCAAAATTTCTTCTCCAAAATTGAGAATTTTAATTCTGAATGCGAATTTCAGAGCCTTTTCATGTACAAAAGAATTGATTATTCAAGAAGCTCCAAATCTTGAGTATTTGATGCTTGGAGAAAATACAACAAAGGCAACAAATGTTAGGGTTTCAAATGCTCCTAAGCTTCAAAAACTTGGTTTTATTTGCTTGTCTTTGACTGAGTTTAGAATTGGAGAAGCTTGGTTTAGAATTGATGATCAGGTAATTTTTAAGATTTTAATCGAATTTATACTTTTGATGAGAAGATATAGTTAAGTTGAAAGATTGATTCTTTATTTGAAATTTTTTATGCTTGCTAAAAGTATTCAAGATGTTGAAATCCCGAGTGGTTAAAAATGGGGAAATTTGTATATGTACCCATTTTTTTTTCTTTTTTTACATTTAAAAAAAATCTTGGTTTATTCCCTCGCTGTCTCTTGAAAAGTCACTTAGTATTAAAATATTGATTATGCTTAATCAGAAAATCTGGAAAAAATATTGATTATGGAAAGAGAGAAATCGAATAAGTGATATGAATTTAAATAGGTGGGTATATATGGAAATTTCCCTTCTTTATTGAGATTGTTGTGATAAAAGTACTGCTTTGAGAACCTAGCATGTATCATAATTTAATTGATATTTTTTTTGGAAATTATGTCTTAGTTGATGTTTAAAATATAATATTTTTTTGCGCATATTTCGCCATCAACTTTTGCGAAAGCCGTAATAGTTTCAATTTTGTATTTCATGATTTTGGCATTTTTCAAATTTGAATGTTGTTTAAAAGTGATAATATAATATATTCGGGACATATTTCGCCGTCAATTTTTGCGAAAGCTGTAATATTTTCAATTTTTAATTTCATGATTTGGTAACTTTTTTTCAAATTTGAATGTACATGCAGTAAAACATGCCGATTTCAAATTTTGCGTTTTGACACTTTCGCAAATTATTCTTGCGAGACTCATATTTACATCTAATTATTTTGTTTGAGATTCCCAAACATAAATTCTTCAATGAAGTGCTAATATTAATTAATCATTTAATTTTTATTTCTATTTTTTTACAGTCTAACTTGTGGCGTGACGGAAGTACGATTATGGCTAGCGTTAAATCAATAGCTATAAAAATGAATTTTAATGATGAGAAACATAAATCCATTTTTCTCTCTCTTCTCGAATTTTTCCCTTGCCTTGAATCCTTATCAATCATGGTAAGCTAAACGCTTGAATTCGCATATTTTAATTTTTATCTTATTTTCTGATATAATGTTAATTAAGTCATTAAGTCCCTAAATATATATTCCTTTTTTGAGAAATTTGCCAAAAAAAAATACTCCATTTATTGGAAATTGCAAGAAAAAGCCCTCCATTTTTTAGGAAATTACAAAAAAAAAATTCCGTTTGTTAAGATCTAATATTGTTATTTCAGTTATATTAACACTCCAATCAATACTTTTTTAATAAAATTATGTTTTTTTTTAATACATATACTTCATACTGTTTGCAAAATTTATATATTTTTCATTTTTCAGCATCGTGGCGAGTTTGAACAAGATGGAATTGTTGAAAATAATTGGAATATAGAAGGCTCATTTGATTTCCTCAATCATTTAAAAACCCTCACTTTAAAAGGTTTTGAGGGCTCCAAAACCCAACTAGACTTCATTAATTTCATGATTTTAAGAGGGGCAAAATTGGAAAATATCAATCTGCTTTGCGGTTTGATGGAGTCACAAAACAAAGAATGGATTTATGAAAAGAAACAGAAAATTTGTTATAAAAATAGAGCTTCCCAAAATGTAGCTATTAATTTCGCAATGGATTGGAGTCTTAGCTCTGATTTTAGCATGTGGAATCCGTTGCTAAATTAGGTAATAATTTTTAATTTTTATGCTCTCTTGTTTTGTTCGAATGTACTTTGTTTTGTTAGAATTAAAGCATATTAACATTTTGAACAGGTTAAATGAGTCATTCAATAGGTGGCGTTCTTAGTGATTTCATATCTTACAAGGGTCTTATTGCCATTAGGCTTTTGATATTTTTCTTCTTTCTTTTATTTTCTTTTCTTTTGGGTCACCACTTGCTGGTACAGACCTTTTTGTATTGTTTTTTCTTGTACTTCATTTTCTTTTTCTTTTCTAGACATTTTTGTAAATATTATGTTTGTAATATTTATTGTCAACATTATTAAGAAAAAAAGAATTATTATCAATATAGTTTGTGTGTGGGTTTTCAGTCTTGCAACTTGCGAGTAATTTTTCTCTTATTTACACCTACTTGGGATCTTCTTGTACCAGCGGGTAGGTACGCGGCGTTGCTAGTAATGCTATCTCAAGATAAAATTTACAATTTTAGCAAAATTAACAACAAACATAAACACATTTGAGTTTTGGAAAGGAAATATTTTGATGGTCATTCATAAAGTATGAATGGTCACTGTATTATACAGTACTCGAATGCTTTCACAAAAATAGTGTGATTCCTTCAATATGAATGAAGTCTCTCCAAATAATTAAATGGCCTCATTTCATATCTTCAATAACACTTTGAGTGGATGAAAGTAATTATGCTAAGAGCTTCAAATGCATATCAAATGTCTATCCAGTAAATTGTTTCTTATCAGTTTAGTACTATGGCAAAAGAAGAGTACAACCAATATGTTTGATACTTGCGAAAATATATTTAATTTTCTTGAGCAATATATTGCTTATGAAGGAAGTTATGTTTAGTATCACTCACTATTCCAATCGATTGCTTTCTCTCGTCCCCGCCTGATACCAGACCCTAACAACATAAATGTTAATTGAATAGAGCAAATTTTGGGTCTAAATGAACTTTCCTAAACAGTCTAAAACTTAATAAATCTAGAATTTAAAACTTGTTAATCAATCATAGCCTTTTATTTAAAACTAGATGGAATTAAAACCATTATTCTTATGTAGAATCAAAATAAGAATTTAAAGATATCTCTCATATTGAAGAAAAATAAGAATTCAAATTTATATTATGTTGGGTTCTTTGTAAAAATAGAATTTCCATATTATTGGGACTTTCCCCCACTTGTCAAATGAATAGTTTTCCTTCGAAAAAACGCCCAAACAAGGAAAATCTTCTCTTTTACCCAAAAAAATATTTCGGCACAAATAAAATTATTTTATTTTCAAACTTATAACATCTAAAATATTGGGGTTTCACGACTCTTTTTACATTATATTTGATAAACTTATAGCCTTTCTATTAACGTTTTACGAAAATGTGGGTTTCACGATAAATCTTGGGTAGAACAAAAAAAATATCTTCACCAATTACATTAATTTTTTTTGAAATAATATGCGAGAGTTTACTGAAGATTTTCATTAATAATAACAATAAAAAAGTTACACGACTCTTTTTACATTATATTTGATGCAATTCAAAGTCTAAACTTAAAAATAAAATAGAAAGAATTGTGTTACCTATTTACTTTACCAATTACATTATTGCAAACAAGCAAATTCCTTATAAATAAACAGTCATTGCCATGTGGAAAGGATGAGAATTATTCATGAATAAAACATAGCATTTTATGTTAACTATTTACCGGGCCTAAAAGCCCAGTCCATGGGGGTAGCAAGTATGGGCTGGATACATTCAAGCTTAATTACTCAAAGAGAAACACGTGGCCAGTATGCAACTTCTAATCTCATTCTCATCTCATCATCATTCCACCGAGAAAAGAGGCAATGGAGGAAGAAGGAAAGAAAAAAGAAAGCAGAGGTCTCACAAGATCCATCCATGGCCATGGAAAGAAGGAATATCTCGATGCAGTTCAGGAAAAAGAGAACATGGAGGAATCAAAAAAGGAAGAAATGGAAGAGGGGAATAAGCCTAAAGGACTGCCTCATGAACAAGTCCCTCAACCCGACGATGTTTATACTGAAAAACTCGAGCAGCTTTGATGTAATTCCTTGTTTTTCACTTATCTTTGTGAATTTTAATATGTAATACAGAATTAAATATGAAACTTTGTACAAATTATAATGATAGTGATTAGCTACCAACATCTGTTAAATAAACATGAGAATTAAGGAGAAAGCAATGGAACCAGATTCTCAGGCGGGAGGTCAAATATTAATTCTCCATTAAGAAAGGGATTGAGTTGACCCTTACCAACCTCCATAAA
This sequence comes from Juncus inflexus, assembly GCA_024447665.1. Taxonomy (NCBI): domain Eukaryota; kingdom Viridiplantae; phylum Streptophyta; class Magnoliopsida; order Poales; family Juncaceae; genus Juncus; species Juncus inflexus. The sequence goes on from JAJHPC010000019.1 coordinate 1,845,477, forward strand.
GTTGTATTTATCGAATCCAAAATTAATTACAATTTCCAAAAATGGTGATTTGTTAAATCAACATCAGCCCATTGTGAAAAATGTTACGTTGAAAATTATGCAATAAATTTACGTTGAAAATTATGCAATAAATTTTCCTGTCTATATTGATTACTCAAATTGTTCGGTATCAATGAAGTAAATAATCTAAATAGTAAATACCTTGCTTAAGGAAACTCAATAGTACAATTGATTATTGTTTCTTATGGCAAACAAAATAAAATTGAGTCCAAGCAAAGAAATCATGTTGTACTTCAGAAGGTTCATAAAGCTGTCATTTTCTCTCAATAATAAAGCAAGCACAACATCGTCTAAATGATACACTTAGCAGCCCATTTGTAAAGCATGGCTGATCATTTCACAAATATCGTCTAAATGATGCATGAAGTCCTTTCACAGGCCGGTATAAATGGTGTCATCTTCTTATTGTCCAACACTCAGAATGAGTGAAAGCAATTGAGCTAAAAGCTACAAATGCATATCTTTAGATTGTTCATCATTAGTTCAGAAATTTCCGGGGCAAAGAAAAGTACTACCAATATATCTGATATTCGATAAAATTAAGTTAGCTTTTCTTATGATATTGGAGTAAATTGATAACAAAATGAATCATTATGAAAGGCATCATATCTACAAGAATTATGCACCATATTATATTTAATTGTGCTATAACAAATATTTTAGTTGAATTTCAATCCTTTTCAGTTATTGGATTACTTTCCAGCTTTCCAGTTCCGACATTAAAAACAGGCCACTTTTGAAATGTAATAGCAAGCTATAGCTTAAATGATAATTAACATTGTCAATTGATGTTTCAAACGTCAATTGTGTTATATTTTGAATTGTTTAATGGGAATATCATGATGATTAAAACAATGAAAGAAATATTAATCATTTTTTCGAAACTCGAAACTAGGGAATAAGGCAACTTTATGCATCTTATTTATTGACCAAAGGTTGCCTCACTAGGATAGCATTGATTTAATTTGGTTTTAAGAAATTGACACTTCAACAGATGTGAATCATAATTAATTGAGCTTTAAAACTGAGTCATGCCTCCGAATGACAAAATTTCAAATAGTTTCTGGTAGGATGTGGAATTTGGGTTATAATGATTTGAACTTGAATAAGCACCAACAACCAAGAAACATCCAAATTGAATACACCATCTTTTTTTGAGTTTAGAAAAGAACATTGCAAAAGAAAATGATATTGATGTTTTCTCCTAAAAAAGGAAAAGAAAGAATATTGTACTTTGTCAAAACTATATTAGTAATTTATTTAATTAAAATCTTTCATGTGAGGATTTGCTCAGAGAAGAAAAGAAAATACCATGACAAGTTTTTTTTAGAACTATTGCTTCAAAATCTAACAAACAAATCCACACAAGAACATTTCTCAGACAAAGTCATATCTTCATTTAATTTAATAAATCACCAAAAAAAATATACTAATAAACAAGTTTTTAAGGAACATGATGCTGCACGACAGACTTCCCGTCGTACCACACGACAATACACAATATAGAAGTGATAAATAGTATATAAAATTAAACAAATAATATATAAAATTTATTATTTTTGGAGGCAGACAATAATCTATACGTAAAATAATGAAAATAGTATATAGAAAAGCAAAAAAAATATAATGAAAAACGGAAAAATAGTATACGGTCATTTTGAGCTTTTTCAGATTTCCCTTTCTTTAATTGTTTAATAAACGGTAGTTTATAAACTTATTCAACTTTTACCATACGGTTACACATTTGTTATCTCACTTTTTGTGTCAATTTTTATTCCTCTCAACTCTATTTATTCACCAATATACAAACATAACTTTTTTCTATACATAAATTTACACTCATATACACAACCACCCAAAAAATAAAAAAAAATAATTACACTTACATACACATATTCTCATTTCAGCACTCTTCTTTTTTCCAACAATCAACCAAATATCTTGACTCCCTTTTTCTCCCCCAATTCCTGCACACTTTCCTTCACCTTAAACCTCTCCACAATTACCTCCTTAATCCTCTTTCCCTCCCTCATAAACCTCTCCAAATCCTCTCCATTAATCCCCTCACACCTCCTCAAATCCACCATTTCCAACATCTCACAATTCTTAACCAACGCATTAATTACCGCTCCACTAATCGCACCGCAACCTTTCAACCTAATCTCCACCAAATCCTTACAGGACGCCAGCATGGCACTTATCTCCTTATCCGTCAGACTCTCATTATGCGACAAATCAACTCTTTTTAATCTCCTCATATTCTGCGCCATGAAAGTCAACAAACCGGGCTCTTTTTCTACCACATCACAGTTGACCAGCGCGAGCTCTTCAATGGCTGAACCGACTGGAGATCTCGCGAGAGATCTCAAACCGTCTCCAGTTACAAGGCAGCAACTTTGGAGTTTCAAAGAAGCTAATCCGGACTGGAGATCTCCAGTTCCAGCCATGGCGAGCAAGTGGTCGTTGTGAAGGTCAAGTGGGAGACGAAGGTCCAAAGTCCGTAGACTCGGTCCACGGCGGTTTATGAACAAATGAAGAGCGTCTCGACCCCCACCGTCGTAAAGAAGAAGGGAACTAAGGTTGCGACACTTGTCAGCTGCTAATAGGAGGACTCGGTCTGCTATTGCGCGACAGGTTCGGAGTTCTAGACTGAGCAGAGAGGTTAAGCAGTGGGAAAAGGCGGCTGAGCTCGGCTCATCGCCTGTGCTCTCGCAAGAGTGGAGCTGTAAGTAGCGTAGGTTCGTGGACCGGGTCCACAGCCATGCGAGGCCTCGGTCCGTCGAGCGAATTCCGGAAAGAGACAGAGTTTCGATTGGGAGAGTTTGTAGTTGTGAGGGTTCTGGATTTGGGTTTGTGGGTTCTGGGTTTGGGTTTGGGTTTGAGGGTTTTGGGCTGGTGTTTACTAAAGAGAAGGACTTGAGGAACGGGTAATGGATTAGCCATTGGAGGTTGAGGGGAAGAACAGAGGTTATGTGAAGAGAAGTCAGGCAGGAAAGAGAGGAAGAAGCGAGGTGTAAAGCTGAAGGAGAAACAGGGCAACCCGGTAAGAAACGAAGGTCAGAGAGATAGTTGGAACAAGGAGAACTTGCTATGGTAGAAAGAAGGGCATCAGAAGAAGGTGATAAGTTATTATGGTTATTGGTAAGATTGATGGTGGTTTCTTCCTGGTTGGAAGAGAGGATGGTGAGAGTGGAGAGGAAAGGGTAGTGAGAGAGAAGGGCAGACAGAGAACTGGTCGTGGTAGTTAAATCAGTAACAGGGATGCGGAGGGAGAGGGAGGTGGTGGAGGAGCGGAGGAGGAAGAGCCACCGCTTTGAGACGAGACACACGGCCGGCGACGATGAACTGGGCACTCGTTGGAGTATTTCTTCTATCAACTCATCACACAGCACCGCATCCATTGCTTCCTCCCCGCCGCTCAAGCACCGACGAGCCGCCGCTAGAGCTGTAGTGGTAGCTCCGCCGCTTCTCTTTGAATGGATATGATTCTTCTTCCCTCCACTCAAATGAGAAAGAGAGAAAAAGGAGAGGTTATAATGTCTTTCTTCTTCTTCTTCTTCTTCTTCTTCCTGTTTTGTGGTTGTCTCGCTCGAACTTTCCTTTTTCTTTTAGTTGATGGTTACGTGTTGGCTTTCCATTGAGTTGCTTACTAACACCGTGTTAACGTCTTAATCTCTAAACATGATGTCACAACAGAAGGATTGTGAGCTCAGCACACGGAGTCTAAACCTAATTAAACGAGATATAATGTGGATTATTAAACTAACCTACCAAAAAACTGTATTGTATTGCAGATTTGCACTGGTCTAACTTTCCTGGATTTTAATTCCGGTCTTGAATAATGGATGCACGTTTCCAATGAATTATCTTCATATTTGTTCAAACTTATACTGGGTCATTTTTATTTGAAAAGAAAATATTAGTTCTTTATGACCGATAGGTTTTGTGAGAGTGAACAACTCGTGGGACGTGATTAGTATATTATATAGGTAATGAGATTTTAATAAAGTTTAGTGATGTATGTGATGCAAGATGTACAAACTAATTATTCAATACATAACAATATAATAGAATGGCTTGTTAGTTGTTGAATCCCTATCTTGATGCTCAAAATGTGTGTAGTTCCATTCAATTTTGTAGTGACCAAAACTGATTTCAAAATCAAAATTTAACTCAACAAAAAGCAAAATTAAACATAAAGATTATTATTCCATTAACTAATGTTCAAATCATACACTATCAGGCAGATCGTCAAGAATATATCGCCCCAACTTTCCCGTTCTGAAAAGAGTGAGAAATTTCTTGGCGACCATAGTTCGCGCCACGTCAGCCTGTTTCTGCTTTATTCTGAACGCATTTTGAAGAGCGATAAATTGATTGTCGATTAAGGTTTCTAATTCGCTCTCTTCCTCTAAATCCCCCTCAAACTCACTATATGTAGTATATAATGCCCTTTGCACATCCTTCGCTAAATCCTACATAATAAAAAATAAACAAATAAATAATAAATAGAACAACGGCAAATTTGCAAAAAGGACCCTTTATTATCAGAAATTGAAAAAATAAGTTCTATTAAAAAATGATTAGTGTTACATCTTAACAACCAGTAGGAATTTTTTTGTAATTTTTTTAAGCATGTAAGGGCTTTTTCATAATTTCCAACAATAGTGGAGTTTTTTAGCAAATATATCATGAATAAATTGGAATATAATATTATACCTGAATGTATAGAGTATCCGAATCACCATTTCCTTTTTCGAGTTTTCTCTCGAATCTGTAAACCAATTTTTCCCAATGTAAAGGCGTTTTTCTTATGTTTATGACCGATAAAAGATATTTCACAATTCGTTCTTCACCGACTACTGAATCCTTTACCGCACCTGAAAAACCCAAAATACATAAATAATAAATAATAAATTAATAATAACAAATAGTAAATAAATTACTCATAATAATTAATTAATTAATAACTAATAAGTAATATATAATATATAATAAATAATAATAATAATAACTAATAAATAAATAAATCAAGTAATTAATCATAACTAAATAAATAAATTAATTAATTAATAAAATTGTAATATAATTTTATACCAGTTACGGCGAGTCTTAGACCTCTTCCCATATCTGGAATGCTTGGGACCAATACACCAGGTGTATCCAAAACATATATACTCGGTTTATTTGCAATCTATCAAAACACAAAAAACAAAAAACAAAAAACAAAAATGAAAATTATTTTAATGCAATAATGACAAAAAAATAATAATAAATGAAAATACCTTATAGCCTGAAATATCCCTAGTGACGCCTGGCAGCGGTCCCACTGTAGCACTCTTCCCCTTATCTTGCGCTAAAAAGTTCAAAAAATATTCATATAAATATTATTCAACAAATTAATTATTATTTAATTTGGAATATAGATTACGTGGGAAGCGGGATGTGGCGATGCGATAAATGGAATTAATCAAAGCTGATTTTCCCACGTTTGGGATTCCAAGTACCATCACAAGAAGAGTCGGCTCTCTTGATATTACTTCCTTCAATTTAAACTCCACTAATCCTAAAAGCTTCATTTTTAAAATAAGAAAACAAATGTAATTATGTAATATGATAAAGATTTTGTGATAGTTTTATATGAATTAACAAACCTCATTGACAGAGCTCCTGCTGTGCGCATTGATTGAGATGCAATCTTGCTTTACCGAATCAAAATATCTAGTCCAGTGCTGAAAGATTAAAAAAGAGAAATTTATATAATAAACAGAAGGAAAAAAGAAGAAATCTTTAATCTTTACGATTAATTGAAATCTTTAATCTTTACGATTAATTGAACTTACGTTCATTATATTAGCGTTGGCAAGATCCTTCTTATTTAACGCGATTATCCGTCTCTTATGTTGAAGCACGCTTTGAAGATCATCATTTGCAGACGAAAGCGGAATCTAAGTTAACCAAACATTTCATCAAACACTTAATGGACAACAAAACGAAGCTGAAAGAAGAACACGGATGAATGATTTGTTACTTACGCGAGAATCACGGACTTCGATGACGAGATCGGCGAGCTTGAGGCGGTCGCGAATGGCGCGGGTGGCGGAAACCATGTGGCCGGGGAACCAGTTGACGACTCCTCCGCCGGCGTTGAACCCCATCTCCGCCACCTTCTTCAGTCCCCGCCCCATCTCTATCAGAATCACTCCTCTGTTTCTCTTGCAATAACACAAGAAATAAAAATTCCTTCTTAGTAGAGGTGAATTGAATTGGTTTTCAGAGATTCTTTCTTATTATGTTTCTGCTTATTTATTATGCAGGGTTTTAGTTTTAGAGATTTTATTTGATTAAAAACCTCAGGAATCCAATTCTCGCTTATTAATAAATCCGGGAATCCAATTCGCAGTTTTACCACTATTTCGCGATTAAAAGGCGATAATTCAGAGCGGTTGTTTAGGGTTGGTTTGGATATGTTAAATTTTCTATTAGGATATTTTTAGTGAGTAGGAGTTGCAAAATTCAAATACTAAAGTATTATAATTTTAGGATGTGTAAAAAAATGTTGTGTTTGGATGTAAATTAGTAAATTTGTAGGAATTTATAATATAATATAATATAATATAATATAATATAATATAATATAATATAATATAATTTTTAATATAGCATAATATAATATAATTTTTAATGTAATATAATATAATATAATATAATTTTGTATGATTGCTAAAAAATACTAGAAAAAAACTTCAAAAAAAATTAAGTTTTCAAAATGAGAGCTTTTGTATACAAAATTTACTAAAATTTGAAAAATATTTCTAATACTAGAAATTCCTAAAATGCATCCACACATATATTTACTAAAAGTTGGAACATAATTCTAATATTAGACCTTTTTTTTTTGACTGATAATTCTAATATTAGACTAAACCAAAAAAAATAGTAGCCATCCAAAACAAGTCCTTAATCGGTAGCAAATCATGGGGGAAGCAAGCACGAGCAGAGGCCGCGGCAAGCGGAACGCCGGCACCGGCGGCCGAGCTCCGGTCAACTCGGTCGGGTCCGACATCCTCTACTCCGTCTTCTCCTTCCTCGACCATTTCGACCTCGTTCGTTGCTCCGCCGTCTGCAAATCCTGGTTTGTATCAATTACGATCGTATCTCCGTTGTTGATGTATCTAAACTTGAATTGATTTTATAATTTTTGATTGATTAGGAATAAGACGATATACAGCTCGTCTCTGATGAGGGATTTGTATTACAAGAGGAATCCGCGTGTAAGAAGATCTGATGCAACAATTCAGAATCAAACTTCGATGAAGAAGTATTTGGAGGAGCTCGCCATTGATGAGCATGAGTCGGCTTTCCTGACCGGCTCGGCCGAAGTGCTTCAGTGGAAAGGTCACCAAACAAGGTTTAATCTTTTCGTCTCTTTTACTAATTTTTTTTTGATAGAATTTCAGTAATTATTTTAATAATTCTAATTTATCTTCTCTTTTACTAATTACTAATTATTCTAGTTATTTCTTTTTTATATTTCTTTTTATTATAGGGCTAATTTGTGTCGAATGAAAAGTGGATTTATTTTAACTGGTGTTGGAGATAAGGTACCTTAAAATAAAAATTATATGATTTTATGGGTTTATTTAATTATATAATCTTATTTTTAATTTATAATTATAATTTTTTATTTTGTATCAGACACTGAAACTTTGGTCAGCTCAAACTTGCAAATACATGGATGAATATCAAGTCCCTGATAAGTGCTCATTGATAGATTATGATTTTGATGAAAATAAGGTAAATTTATACAAATAATGCATTCATTACCATTTTCACCTTCAGTAAAACAAAATAACATAATAATTATTTTATAATCAATAGATTGTAGGTTTAACCAGCTCTAAGATTTGTATATGGAAACGCAACGAGCAAAAAGGTATATTCCACTCAAGAGAAGGAATATTCACACAAGGCTTATGCATGAGGCAAGAAAAGAAAAAATATATTATTTTAATTTTTGTCTTAATTTCTTTTGTAAATTATTTCTTTTTTTAATATTTTTTTAACAGTTATGCAGATCCAGAGCTTGTGATTGGATGTGAAGACGGTAGAGCTCGCGTTTTTGATATGTACAGTAAAAATATCTCAAGAATTATAAGGTATTTTAATAATAGGAAATTTTCCAAAAAAGCCCTTGATTTATTTATAATTCCATAAACGCCCCTGATTGGAGTGAGTATTTTAAATGTGTTAAATCTTTGACTAACAGTGGAGATTCTCATGAATTTCTTATTAATGGAGAGACTTTTTGGCAAATTTTATTATATTATAATGTATTATTTATCATGTAATGTAACAAACTTTTTTTAAGTTTTTTTTTTAACTTAATTATATATGCAATATTTTTGGAATTGCAGGCTTCAATCAGGGCCTTTAACCTGTCTGAAAATAACTGAAGATCAATTATTAATTGGTGGATCGCCATTTGGAAGTATTTCAATTTCGGATCTCAATTCAGGGGAAAAATTAGGGTTTCTTAGATCCGCATTTGCACCCACAGGTTTAAAAAATAAAAAAATAGTAAAAACATATTAAATTTAGTAGAATATAAAGTTAGTAACTAACATAAATTATTAAAAAAATATCAAAACAGGGATGAAATGTTTGTCTTATAATAATCATTTAATTTTTGCGGGGTCCACATCTGGATATGCTCATTGCTGGGACTTAAGGTTAATAAATAACAAATAATAAATAATAAAATATCAAGTCTAAATTATTTCTCATTTTTTAATATATTCACACTTTTTGTATTATTAGAATGTTAAGGCCGATTTGGGAAAAACGCGTGAGTCCAAACGTAATTTACTCAATCAATCACATGAAAAACGATAATTCAATATTAGCATGTGGCGGTTTAGACGGAATTCTTCGAATATTAAATCAAAATAATGGAGAAATAATGAGGAGTTTTCATTTAGACCCAAGGAATTTTGGAAGTTCTAATAATAATAAGGGTTTAAGAGGGAATATTGAGAGAAAGAGGGTTGTTTGTGTAAATGAGGATTTTACGGTGGAAAGAGTTGCGAGATATTTGAGGCCTCGGATTTTGAGTCTTTGTGTTGGCATGAAGAAAGTCGTTACTACTCATGGTGATGATATTGTGAGAGTTTGGAGATTTAATAAATAATTGTTTTGATTGTGATTGTTTTATGTGGCTGGTTTATTTTTAGCATTTGAAATGTTTTTGTTTTGTGTATATCTATGTGTAACCTTATTTTTATTATAATAATGGGTGTGTTGTTTGAGGCTGGGATTTAGAATCTTAGATTGTCATTTTTGTGTTTTATTGTAAGTTTAGTATTAAAATCATGAAGAGTGATTTCCGGTATCTATAGCTTTAAAATTGTTAGAAATATATGGCAGTTTATTAAAACAAGGTCAAGTCTATTAAAACTGTTTTTATTTGTTGCAATTTATAACACATTATTAAAATCACGGGCGTGTGAATAAGTGGCATGAGATCATCAAAGCTCCTCACCCTTTCTTTAACTTTGCCCCTCACATGAATTCACAACTTTGAATCTCTTATGGCTCTCATGCATTCCATCTGTGTGCTTCTCATTAAGCCCACACCAACACATCATCTAGTAATTAATATTTGTTGTTATGTGACTCCCAAATTGAGTTTAGGAGATGATATTGTAGAAAATTAAAATTTGAAATGGTAAATTTAAGTCTTAATAGCTGTTAATTTAAGATGGTATTTTCTATACTTTGGTGAAATTTTTTTGTGTTATTTCGCTTCTTGACTTGGTTTGGATGGGTATCTTGATCGAGTAGAATTGTAATTTTATTAGAACTTGTTGATATAGTAGTGGAAATCAACAATAAGTTCGTTAAGGTTTTAGCATAAGAAAAGCGATACGAAGAAGTTGTAAAATTAAGATATTGTTAGTTCTTCTATCGTACTAGTCGCATAACAAGTGCTTAATATATCCATACCTTAGGTACTTGTTGATATATGAAGTATTTAGAGTATTTAACAAGTGTACTGAGAACAACAACATACAAAAATTTAGCATTAGTATTCTAAAGTATGCAGAAAATTGAAACATCTTCAACACTAATTATTTAGGGAGCTGATACTGCGTGACAGGTACTGTAACGACCCTGTAGCGGCATATATAAAAACTAAAAACAGTATATACAAACATATGAACTGAAAACAAAGAGGTAAATAAAAATTCATTCGATAAAACAATATATATTTTAAAAAAAAATGAAAACGGTATAGACAAACATATAAACTGAAAACAAATAGTATATAAAAATTTATTCGGTAAACAATATATATTTTAAAAAATGAAAATAGTATATAGCATATATAGAAACGTGAGAAAACAATATATAATTTTAATACGTCGTTACATGGTTGCTACAGGACCCGCGTGATTTCCAATTTCTCAATTATTTAATCGTGTATTCGTAATTAAAAGTCAATCAATTGAGATACTAATTTTGGAGACCCCAAAATTTTCCCTAGTTTTGTCCATATAAATACACCAACAACTTGCTCATCAATCTCACAAAGCCAACCTTCAAAATAGGCCATGTCAAAAGATAAAACACTCACATATCCTCTTGATCCAAAATGTTACAAGATCCTCTCCGAAATTGGAAGCGGCGTTAGCGCCGTGGTTTACAAAGCCGTATGTTTGCCCTTAAATTCTAAAAAAGTTGCCATAAAATCGATCGATCTAGACCGCTCACGTGCGAACTTAGAAGAAGTCCGTCATGAAGCCAAATCGATGGCACTTCTCTCCCATCCCAACATCCTTCGGGCCCATTGCTCGTTCATAGTAGACAGGCAAGTAATTGTATTTTATCATACTTTTTAATTATATAATAATGTTGATATATAGTTAATTAATTAAGTTTACTATTTTTAACAGACATCTGTGGGTTGTCATGCCATTGATGGCTGCAGGATCCCTTCATTCCATCATCTCTTCTTCGTTTCAAGATGGCTTATCTGAGCCATCCATCGCAATAGTGCTCAAGGAGATGCTTCTTGCCCTATCTTACCTTCATGGACAAGGGCATATTCATAGAGACATTAAAGCTGGAAATATTCTTGTTGATTCAGATGGATCAATTAAACTTGCGGATTTTGGGGTTTCTGCATCCATTTATGAGATGAAGCCTTCTTCAAACTCTGGCTTGTTGCATATGTCATCGGTTTCGTCATCTTTCTTCAGCGAGATGGCTGGAACTCCTTATTGGATGGCTCCTGAGGTATATTTACAAGTTTTGAAGGATAATTTGGATATATTTTGAGCTTTAGAATTATAAATATTGGATATCTTGAAATTTTGATAGGAACATATAAAATTCAGCCTCCATAATGCTTTAATTTAGAAAAATGTTACAGAGCATAACCAAAAAGCAGGACATGATTTATACTGCAAATATTATAACTGTGTAGCTAACTAAAAATTAAGAGAGATGATACTGCATGACGTACTGTAGCGACCATGTAGCGCAGTATATAAAAAACTGAAAACAATATATATAAACATATGAACTGAAAACAAACAATATATAAAAATTCATTCTATAAAACAATATATGTTTAAACAAAATGAAAAAAGTATATACAAACATATAAACTGAAAACAAACCGTATATAAAAATACATTCGGTAAACAATATATATTTAAAAAAATGAAAACAGTATATAGCGTATATAGGAACGTGAGAAAACAATATATAATTTCAATCCGTCGCTACAGTACCCCCGGCGTGATTTCTAATTTCCCAAAAATTAATACTTACGCAAATGACAAACCATGCCATGCTGCTGTTGTGCTTTTTTTTTTATCATGTTGTGTAGCATTTGTTTTAGCATTTTTTTGTCTAATTAACCATGATTAATTCACTCACTCATTACGAACATAATATTTTCCAATTAAGGTAATTCACTCTCACGTCGGATACGGAATCAAGGCGGATATATGGTCCTTCGGCATCACAGCTTTGGAGCTCGCTCATGGCCGCCCTCCTCTCTCTCATCTTCCTCTCTCCAAATCTCTCATGATGAGAATCACAAACCGCCTTCGATTCGAAGACCCTCATGAAAAGACTAGCACCATTACCAACAAAGACAAGAAGAAAAAGAAGAAATTCTCCAAAGCTTTTAAAGACATGGTCGCATCTTGCCTCACTCACGATCCGACAAAAAGACCCTCAGCAGATAAGCTTTTGAAACATCCTTTTTTTAAAAGTTGTAAATCTCCAGATTATCTCGTGAAAAATGTGCTTCAAGTTTTGCCTGAGGTGGAAGAGAGATATGAAAGTGGAAAAGAAGGATTGGATTTATGTGAAAATTGTCATGAAAATGATAATGAGATAGGAAGTTTGTCGGAATTTGTAAAGAACCGAAGAATTAGCGGTTGGAATTTTAATGAAGACGGACTTGAGCTAGACCCCGTCTATCCCGAAGAAACAAATTCTTCAAAGGACAAAGAAGAACTAGAAGAAGAGAACAATACTAATCAAAACCCTAAACAAGAATCAGAAGGAGAAGGAGAAGATAAAGAACCAAAGGTGATAGAAGCAACAATACTAAAGCAAATGTTGGTACCGAGTTTGGTTTCTCTATTGGGAAGCTTGGATTTGCAAAGAGGAATGGTTATTAATGCTTTGGAAGGATGTGGGTACATCAACGGTGAGGAGAAGGAGAAAGAAAAGAGAGAGAAGCAATTGGAGGAATGTTTGGTTAGTTTGGAGCAGAGTGTGGAGGATTTGAACTTGCAATTGAGAGAAGAAGTGAAAAAAACTTCTTGTTTGGCGGAACAGCTTGAGAAAATCAAACATGATCAGAAATGTTAATGATAAATGAGTATCTATTAATGTGGGTGTAGATATTATCAAGTTGTACTTTGTGTATTTTGTTATTCGATAACGGGCTAAATATTTTAGTGACAAATGCTGTTTGTTGTGTTCAATTTCCCCCTAGTTGTAAAAAGTTAGAAATCGTTTTTTACTTAGTCTTTTTATTGACCTTTTTCTTGGTAGTCTTCTTATATTGAAAATAAAAATAAAATCGATGGGCTTTTATCCTAAATAGAATGACAAGGAAAAGTATATTCGGCCCCCGGTCAAATCCCCCATCCGTCCCTCTCTCACTGGCAAACGGGCCCACGTGCTGTCAAATGGGTCCCGTTTGACACCTTTTTCATTTAATGAAATCAAAAAAATAGGTTGGCCCTGTTTGACAGTGTAAAACTTGTTTGTTGGGGAGATTTAAAGTGGAGGCCGGGCATATCAGCACATTGCTGATTTGTTTTGCAAAGTAACATTGTTTTGAAGAATAATTAATCATATAGTACTATTTTGTAAATAATTAGTCAACTAATACTTTCGTCAAAGAGTCTGACAGAATTAAAGTGGTTCCACTAGAGGATCTGACGGAACTGGCATGATACCTCTTAAATACAATAAATTAAGGAAAAAAGTCAGTTCCGTCAGAGTCTGGCGGAACTGAGTAAAATTCATTTTTTCAGGTTAAACTCTCAATTTAGAAGGCCAATTAGCTCAAAAAAATTATGAATTTAGCAGTTCCGTCAGACCGTCTAGCAAAACCGCCTATTTTATATTTTTTTTGCCTCTAAAGCCATGAAAATTTAGCAAAAAAAAAAAAAAAATCAAACAATTTTTTTTTTTTGCTAAATTTTCCTTCCTTTAGATGCAAAAAAATAAAATAAAAAATAGGCGGTTCCGCAAGAGGGTCTGGCGGAACTGCTGAATTCGTAATTTTTTTTGAGCTAATTGGCCTTCTAAATTGAGAGTTTAACATGAAAAAATAAATTTTACCCAGTTCCGCCAAATCCTCTGGCGAAACTGACTTTTTTCCTTAATTATTCGTGTTTAAAGGTGTCAGACCAGTTCCGCCAGAGGGTCTGACGGAAATACTAGTTGGCTAATTATTTCAAAAACAATGTTATCTGATTAATTATTCTTCAAAATAATGCTAAAACAAAAAAAAAGTCCTCATTGGTCAAGTACCAAATCTTTTTGAAGGTCATCTCATCTCAACACGACAATATGCAAACAAAATATTCCGGTTGTGTAACGGAAATATTGTTTTTGTAAGAATTTTACAAGAAAAATATCTTCATAAACTAATAATGGCAAGTTCATATCAAAGTATTTTTATATTCTTTTCTCAGAAAATACAAAGTTAATTATGCTTTTAAAAAAAACTAATTACTGCCGCTAAACCCTCAATTCAATAAAAAAAATAGGTCATTACCAATCCTTGGAAAAAAGGAGCTTGTATGAACTCCAGTGAAAACATCGATTGAATAATGAAAATTTCTTTTTGTTATTATCTCATCTTATTCTTTTCTTTGGTTGCCTCCAATATCTCAATGGATTTATAATCGTCGGATATAATTCCATAAAAGATATGACATTTTGCGCGCTTTACATACCTAAGGTACCAATGTGTGGAAAGAGGGAAATATTTGCATGGTGGAAAATTTCACATGTATCTTTATAGAAACTTAAAATATCAAAATTATCTGTCTGATTTTGCACATAAATATTGTTGCCTGAGTATTAGCAGATAAAAAGTGTCAGTGGAGGAAATGGAACTACATAAAGACACTATTTATCTTGTATATGATATTTTGAGAATACAAGGATATACTCATAATATTGATGAACATTTTTTTAGATTATCAAAAGATTTATGTAATATGTTTGGATATACTGAGAGAGATTATCAGAAGAATATATATATATATATATATATAATCATGCATATGCTGGTGGTCATGCGTAATTTGCCTATGACAACCCTAAGCATGTATTATTTGTTCATTACCTACCTATCACGCTTTATTTGTGAATTTCACCAAATTAACATATTATATTTATATAAAATAAAATGTATCAACATTCCACAAAATTGGAAAACTTGAAGAGTTGGGGTGGTGGAAATTTGAACTTATTATATTACAGACTTTAAATTGTATAGCAATGTATTATTTTATCATTGATTAACAATAAATTTTAAAAACTCTGAATTTTTCTATATCTTGTGAAATCAACATGCATTTTTTACAGATATACAATATAATAACACATACATACATACATATAGATAGAATGTCATAGAGCAAACAGGCATCTTCATTTTCTAAGAGGATTTAATTTTTAAAGGGAAATTGGATTTCACGACGGGTCTGATAACGACCCGTGCGCGACACGTCGTGCTGCACGACGTGTTGTGGGCCCTTGGTGCCTCCTTCATATTCTTCCTGTTGCTCCTTTTTTTCTCCAAAGACAAGGCTCGATATATACCGTTTTTTATCGGTCAAGAAATTGTTATATATATATATATATATATATATATATATATACACACACACACACACACACACACGTTATATCATATTTATATATACACATATATACTTTTATATTATATCTTACACTCGTTATATATATTATTTTTTGTCCGAATTATATATTACTATATATATATTTCTTTGAATTATTTATTATTATATCATATCTATATATTATTTTCGTCTCGAATTATATATATTGTTATATCGGAATTTTATATTATATATATACTGTTTTTTGTCTTAATTATATATTGCTATATATATATATATATATATATATATATATATATATATATATATATATATATATATAATATAATATATTATTTTGTCTTAATTATATACTTGTTATATCATATTTATATACTTTGTTTTCGTCTAAATTATATATAATGTTATATCGTAACATTATAATATATATATATATATATTTTTTGATATATTATTATATATATACTGTTTGTTTGAATTATATATCGTTATATCATCATCTATATGCTATTTTTGTCGTCGCGCCTCTGTTTTCAGATCTTAGCAGCCAGCTTCATCTCGTCATGCTCTCGTCATTGTCTGCTCAGCTGAAAAGCGCTGGTTAGAAATTCTGCCACACATCAGCCGTCGCGCACGGATCGTTCCCAAACCCATCGCACAATATCACATCCCATTTTTTAATTTCATTTACAAATACCATACAGATACATGGAGGGCACAGATGATGCATGTTTGAGACCCAATAACACAATTACCTTAGTCAAACTTGTTTAAGTAGTAAGATATCTTAGAATTTCGGAAGTGATCTTAAGTTCAAGTCTCGACAAACATAAGCTTATAGTACATATGTAGCAAAGTCTAACAACTATTAAATTTTGGGTTTGATCTTAAAAAACGATAACCTTAAACTTTGTTCCAATAAAGACGCATTCGCACCATAAAATCTTTATCTCACCTTGTTTAATGTTTAGAAAGAGATGTGACAATTATTGGACGTGACAAATGTTTAAAACAAATAAATTTATCAATGTGTACATTCTTACGCATATTCTGTAATTTAAAAATTACGTTCTCAAGAATTACTTACATGTGAAAAATATATTTTACTTTATTGTTTAAGTATCAAATTTAACAATTGATGCTTAAGTATTTAAAGAATGTGACAGAGCATATATGAAGAAACTAATTTGAGGATGGGATGAGACCGATCATATTAAATAATTAAGAGATTCAAACTGGAGTGGACGGTCCAAAATTTAGCCAATGCAAGAGCTTGAGGGCTAAAATCACTTTTTTTTTCTCTCTAAATATTAGTATTAAGTGTAAAAATCAAATTTTAGTAATTTATTGGGCCTTAATGTTAAACAAAGGTCCTTTTTTGGTACCTTCTAAACTTGAAAAATAAAAATAAAATCAGTGGGCTTTTATCCTCAATAGAATAATAGATGTTGGTTTACAAGTACCCAATCTTTTTCAAAGTCATCCAATATCAATATGACATTAATATGAGGAAATATGACAACTATGTGCAAACTAAAATATTACGGTAAAACAATTTATTTCCTTGAATATTCCAACAATTAATATGAAAGATTATTTTTATGAGAAATTTTCTAAAATAACTACATTATTGGAAATTATTAAAAAGAAAAAACTCTTAGAAATAAAATTGTGTTTTCAAACCGGAACATTTTTATCTTTCCTTCTCATAAAGAGATAATAAGTTTAACTATGCATTTTTAAATTATACTAATCCTTTATCTCCTTTGATTATGGCCTCTAAACCCTCAATTAATGAAAAATCAGGGGATGTCTTTCTCACTAAACATGGAACTTGTATGAACTTCGGTCAAAATACTGACTGCATATTAATGATTTCTTTTTGTTATTATTTCGTCTTATACTTTTCTTTGACTTCCTCCATTGTCTGAATGGATTTATAATTATCGGATATAATTTCATAATAGAAATGAAAATTGAGAATTAAGTCGAAGTCCACTAACAAATGCTTATACATAAATATAAATATGACATGATACGCACTTTTCATACCTTATTAAAAGTTTCCAACGTGTGGAAAGAGGAAAATGTTGGCATGGCGCAATTTCAGCAAATGAAAAGTGATAGTCGAAGAAATAGAACTAAATCAAGACACTATTTATCTTGTCTCATTTGATATATTGAGAATATCATAAGCATATATGTATATTATATTTTTGATATATTGAGATTATCAGAAGAATATATATAAAATCATACATGTTGGTGGTCATGCATAATTTGCCTATGACAACCCTAAGCATATATTTCTTGTTCATTACCACTAATTTTCACGCTTAATTTGTGAATTTTACCAAATTAACATATTAAATATACATAAAATAAGTTCTTTCCCATTTATATAATTTGATAGCTATCCATGCATGACCTGGAATCTTTTTTTTTTCAAAAAGAAAAAATTCTATCAACATTCTACAAATTTATAAAACTAAGAAAGTTGGGTGATGGAAATTTGAAACTTATTAAATTACACAGTTTATATTGTATCTTAATATGTATTATTTTACCTTTGTTAATAATAAATTTTAAAAACATTCAGCATAACATAGTGCAGAACTTCTCCTAATATATGCCTGAAATTCTCCATATTTAGTGGGATCTATATATATTTGAACTTAAACGCTACAAAGTCTTGATAAATTATAATTTCAGATAATCACAATACATTTTTCATACAAACTTAGAGACATACAATATATACAAAAATTGAAGGGCTAAAATCAAACTTTTTTCTCTAAATATGATCGTAAGGTACTTAATTATTTATTTTTGTAAGAATCAGTCCGAATGACCTTTCAATTTTCCGAGTTCCAAAGTTTTTTCTATCAAAATCACCAAACAATTTTCCTCCATGGATATACTTGGAAAATTCTGACTTTGCCAAGTCGCCCCACATACACATTACTCTTTATTACTAAATCAATGAAATTTATTTTCCAATAATCAAAATATTGACACGAAAGCAAAAATCAGAATATCAGAGAGAGAGAGAGAGAATAATATCAGTAGCTCCGGTTCCAAGTCAAATAGTCCCACTTTCTTGCATTACCATTATACCATTCAAATTGAGTAATTGACGACTCCAACATTCAGAATCGGTCTATGTTGAGAAATTGAGTAATTGACGACTCCACAACATCTTATAATTTCTCCTAGATTGTAAAAAGATTTTTTTATTTTCTTGCTTTTATTTCCCACCTATCAAATATTTTAATTTGTTCTAAATATTTCGGCGATATATATCGCCCACAAAGCCCAATTTGTTTAATAATAATAATAATAATAATTTTTTTTTCCTTCAAGTGGGGCCTTATATTGTCAAGTTGATAAGATAATAAATAATAATAGACCGCCCAACAAATTAGGTCTTTACGCGTCGCCAGCTTCTTATTTATTCCTTTTTGTTCTTTTCCAGTTATTTTCTTTTTCATTTCACTTTTTTCTTTTTTCTTTTTCAGCAAATTTGAATTTGAATCTCTTCCATTTTATTATTTTGTGATGCTCATTATTTTCTCATTTTTAGAGAGAATCCGTTTCTATGGACCTTGTTGAACTATTATTGACTTCCTTAACATATAAAATGTTTTAAGAAATGAAAGAAGCAAAAGATCTATTCAACACAAAAAATATCTTGGTAAATAACAGAGACATGTTCCAAAAATCATCTTCCTCATTTATTATGTACATATGTTTAATATATAAAAAAAGACATTCAAGAAAAGAAAAATGTGAAGTGTAAAGAAAAAAAAAAAGAAAACCTTGGTATAAAATGAAGGTTTCCAGTGTATATGCTCTCAAAAATAAAAAAGAAATAAAAAGAAAAACTATATAAAAACTCTTTCCAGAAAAACGAATATTTTGGGGCCAAAAGGAATATCCGCCTGGAAAGAATAAAAAAAAATTAAAAATTTATATTTTAATTAGACAAAATTCGGTCAAAATTCAGAAACTCGAATTTCCCTTCTGACTTCAAAGCTCGCCATTACTCAACACAACCTGAAAAAAAAATAAAAATAAAAAAAATTAGTGATAATGAAATGAATTGAAAAGCAAATAAAAGATTTTCCTAGAAGAATCTCTTGACATTCACAAAACCCACTAAGAAAGCAACTAACGAAACCCACAGGAAATTAATGACGAGAATAATCTCAATTAAAGCAAACCCTAAACGGAAATCAAACGGAGAACCTAACGGAATACGAGCTCATGCACAAAACAAAACGGAATGTTAACGGCACAAAACACATGCTCAGATCAGCACAAAAGAAACATATACAGAAATTCAGCAAGCAAGACAAGCCACAGTGAAGAAGAACAAATCAAACCAAATTTCCCTTTTGTTTCTTAATTAAAAGACTTAAATCAATCAACCCATTTTTGCTTTTAATTATTTCGATTTTTTCGTATACTTAAAAAACGATTCGATTTACAGTTCCCTGTTTTACAACCCATTCATTTCATCCTCTCTTTACCTTTTTTTTTTTTTTTTATCTCCTCAAATTTTGATCTCAAATCATCAAATAATATATGAGATCTCCATCAGAAGATTCAATCGATCGATGGATTGAATTTTCTTCTATTGCCAGTGATTTGAATGGTGAACCACGTACTGATAATTCCTGGATTCATGGTGATGGTGGTTTTGCGGAGGTTGGTGAACGTGGTGCACATGGCTAGGTTTCCGGCCATGGCCGATCATCGCCGGAGTCGCCATCTGATGCACACACCGGAGATTTGACGGTGGCTGAGCTCGTGAAACATAAATCTGCTGCTGGATCATCGGAAATTTCGCTTTGATTCTGTCGGGAGGGGTGGAAGGAGGACTGAAAGATTTAGGGAGGAGAAAAGCTCGGATCTTTAACGGCTGGTTCTTATCGCGGCTCGCAAGATCGTATTCTTCAACTAAATTCGCCAGATCTTGATCCGAAGTGACTGAAACCAGCGCATCCAGATCCTCCGTCGGGATCTGACACCTCACGCTCAAACCCTCGTACCCACACATCTCCTTCATCTTTGCCTCCACCTCTGTTAAAAAAAAACTCAAGAATAAATACAAAAACCCACCAAAAATTCAACCAAATCAATCATAAATCCCTCAAGCTCCCATTCAAAATAAAAAGAAAAATCAATCATAAATCCAAGCCAACAAACACACACCTGAAAAAGGTAGGGATCGATCGACGGAAAGAACACGAGTATCGCCGCCAACATAACGGAGCTTCCCGTCCGGATAACGCGGCAAAATCTTCCCGCCATAGCTACACAGAAACTTCACACAACCATTACAACTCGACTTCTCAGTTACATCATCGAACGAGCCGAACGACGCACAGGACGACGAAGAGTAAGAAGAAGATGAAGGCGTGCCCACCATGATCAAGGTAAAGAGTAAATGGTAAGAGTAAGTTTTGTGTATTGGTTCTGGAAGGAGCTTAGAAGCTTAGAGCTATAGAGAGGAAAAGAACAATGGAAGATATTGTTTTAGTTAGCTCTGCTTCAAGCCTTACCTTGCCCTAACAAGCGTGTTATTTATAGAAGAAAAAAGATCAAGTGTACACGCAAATTATACTGAAACTATAAATTACAAAATAATACTGGTTTATTATAGACTGAACCATTAGTAAGTTTACACGTAAGGATGGTGGGATTTTATTGGATGGTTCATGGTGAGCCAAGTTCAGGATAATGGGAAAGCGTTGGTGAGATTTAACGGGGGTAAAACGGTAAATTGGGGCAATTCCGTTTCGGAGATAGATTCTCCGTTTTAAGTCTTGTTATTTATGTGTAGTGTTTTCCATGTTCAACTCTGTGTGGCGAGTGGTTGTTCTATTGTAAATATGAAAAACTGTATAGTCGTTACATGAAATTATGTAGAGATAAGAGTGTGAGCCGACTGGTATTATAGAGACACATAGCGGCTAGTGACTGGTCAAGCAAAATGACGTGGTCATCCCTTAAAAATATTAAAATTGCAATTTATATGGCAGAAATGTTGGTTTTGTGCAAATCAACAATTGGATTTTAGCGCTAATTCATAAATTAGTAACTCGCACACGTTGATCTCTATTACCTCCAAGTGATATGACTCAAGAGCAATTTTGTTTTGTTTTAACTCCTTTTTATGTATGTAAGATTATTTGTTAATTTTACAAAATAAAGCAAAGGGTCGACTTCATGTGTGAATTGTATTGTGGGATCAAGATTCATTTCTTCATTGAGAGTGTTACCTCCCAAATTAAAAGAAATTATAAAAAGGAGATAAAGTTTTATGTGCATTGTATTACTAAAATCACTAACTGTAAGTTCTAATAAATATCTCTGAATTTTGTTTTCATTTTATTTAATGGATTTGTAAATTAGTTTTTTAGGGTCAAATACATAGATTTAAAAGTTTTACTGTGGTATAGATACAATAACCCTAATTACCGCACATTATCAAGTTGAAAAATTTACACAGAGGTATAACGCCTTAAGTTCATTGTAAGCATGCCAATTGCCATAGAGAATTGTGTGGATAGATGACATTCTATAAAGGATCTGATGTTGCCGGCGCAATTTTTTTGTCATGAAAAAAATATTATATAAAGGCAAATAGATAGTGTATTAAAAAAATAGTACATAAGATTTATTTTTTGTAAACAATATATACTGCACAAAAACAGTATATACGTAAAACAATGAAAATTGTATATAGAAAACAATTGTATATTAAAAGTGAAAAAATAATATTTAAGTATAAGATTTTGTCGCGTTTTGGACGTGCTATAGCCCGTCTCGCTTTCAAATTCCCTTTCATAAATTTGGAAAAAATATTTCAAGAAGAAAAAGAAAAGTGTTAAAAGTTGATTGAATCCAAGCATTATATTCAACTATAGAGTACTGTGGACTGTGCAACAAAAAGTCTACAAAAGATTAGAATACAATGAGCATTGTATTTACAATTTTACCTTAAAAAAGTCTTCATTGTTTAACATAAATATCTTTTGCGTATTCTTAGCAGTATTGTTTACGTATGACGACAGTATGATTGCTTTATCTAAAAAATCTAACAATTTATTCAGTTAAAGCAACTAATCTTCTCTTTAATTTGTTAAATATTGTATGGTAAAATACTTAAGCTACATAAATACTCAATCATTTTCTATCTTATTTTACAATAAATAAACGAAAATTCGGATGCTAACTGGATTATTTTGGCATTTTGCAATAATATTCAAGATATTCAAAATTTTAAAAAGATTATTTCTAATGTTTTTTTTCTTAAACACATATATTTGTGATTTTTCCTTCATATGTGGCTGAACTGTGACAATGACATGGTGACACGTATCCTCTTCTATATATGGTCTTGTTTGTTTACGTTAAGATATTAAACCCTCTCCAAATTTTCTAAAAAAAATATATATATTATTTTTTAATTTTTACTAAATTAAATTTAAATATAAAAAATAAGATCCAATATAAATGGAGAATCTCCAAAATCAATGGGTTGAAATGCAAGGAGTTTTTGTATGCATGGTAGATGTGAATACACGCTGTGGATCAAATACTAGGAATAATATTCTCTTTTTTCTTTTTCCTTCAGACAAAGAAAGGAATATTTATAGTTAAAAGGAATTTTGAGCCACATGAATAGATAAATTGTTTATTTCACATTTTACGTTGTTTTCAATATTAATTGTGCAGTAGTAATATACGGGTGATTCCAGCTATGATTACACGTTTTTTCTTTTTGAGACAAAAATATTATTATTGTGCTAAAAAATATTTATTTATTTTGCACAAAATAAATTGTGAACAGAAAATACTTCCATCTCTTGAAAAGTCTTTCGAGTAAAATGAAATTCTTACAAACTGTTTCATGTCTCATAAAGGCAGAGTACAATTTATTAGGCCTCATAAATCTATTGAATAAATGATATATTTATGTCTTAATTTGTGAGGTAAATATTAGTTTTATGTAAATAAATAAGTGAAATAATTCCTAAGAATAGCTATACTCCTCGAGCAAACATTCAAAAAAAGAATATAGCTATAATCAAATTAAAAGGAATGCATACAAAATTTTAATAAATACAATAGTACAAAATTCAGAAATTTCCAAATGCCTTGTTCTGTCTTTGAGTATTGATTTATAGTTTACACAAATAGTCAAATACATAATTGTGCTACTAGACAGATGTTGATTTGTTTGTGTTTTTGGTGATCATTCGATTTGAACAAGTGTCATTACATGTGGTCAGGCCAATTGGATGAATTACGTGGCTTATGAAACAAACAATTTCACAGTAATGAACAAAGAAAGAAGAAATGGAAATAATCTTCTTTGGTGATTAATAATTGATCAGAAGTTTATGAGGTTCTTGAAAATTTGCAATGCAAGTGGGTTTGTGCCATAATATAGTAAAAACCAGACAAATTGCTACAACATTACTTTAAATATTTTGAATTGCTGGTTGAATTAAAGTAATTACATCATATCGGTATGTAATAATTATAATACATGACTAGAATATTCTGAATCTCATTGGACTACTGAATTTTTTTTTAATTTGAATAGACTATATTTTGTGTTTTTTACATTGTTAATATTTTTTTAATTCAGATATCATAATAAATTTTCATAAAAGCTTACAGATATATGCATATATAGATAGAAATATGAGAGGCAACACCAATTTTAGAATGGCACAGGACCGGCTCTGTTGAATAATGATGATTTTTTCTTTGTTATTATATCATCTTATACATTTCTTTGGCTGCCTCCAGTATCTGAATGAATTTCTTTTTGAAATAGAATATCTGAATGAATTTATAATTGTCAGATATAATTACATATTTCTTATACATTTCTTTGGCTGCCTCCAGTATCTGAATGAACTTCTTTTTGAAATAGAATATCTGAATGAATTTATAATTGTCAGATATAATTCCATAAAATGAAATGAAAATGAGAACCAAGTAGAAGTCCACTAGCAAGTGCATTATACATAGATATAAATATGACATGATACGCACTAATTTTCATACCTTAAAAGTGCCAATGTGTGGAAAGGGGAAAATACTGGCATGGGAAAATCTCCCATGTACCCTTCTAGGAATATAAAATATCAAAATCATCCTTCTGTTTTCCAAAATAACTAATTTGTGTATGAGTATCTGCAGATGCAATGCTAGTCGAAGAAATGAAACTAGATAAAGATACTATTTATCATGTTTCATTCGATATTTTGAGAATACCAGAAGAATATATTTTTGAGAATATCAAATGATATATATTTGGGAGATAATCAGAAGGCTATGTAAATAATAATCATGTTTGTTGGCGTATGGCGTTCATGCATAATTTGCCCTATGAGGCTATGACAAAGCCATGTATTTCTTGTCCATGACCTACTTTTCACGCTTTACTTGTGTGTACGTATTTCACCAAATTAAGATGTCAAATTTACATAAAATAAAATATGTCAGGATTCCTCAAAATCAGAAAACTATAAAATTATAGAGTTTAAATTGTATATTAATATCTTAATTTGTTTTCTATTAGCAAGAAATTTTATAAAAACTCAGCAGAACATAAAACAGAACTTTTCCTAGTACACGCCCAAAATTCTCCATACCAAGTGGAATCCATAAATTATCTGCAATCTAACACTACAAATTCTTAATAAATTATGTATTTCAAATATCATAGTAAATGACATATTTTCATTTTCTAAGATGTAGGCACATCATAATATAATTGCTTGTAAATATTCTTATAATAATTTTTTTTTTTATGCAAGTTTAAGTAGATAAATTGTCTACATTTCAAAAAAAATAATTGAATTAAACTATGTTCCGAGTAGTGACGCTTTCAAACTATGTTCCAAGTAGTGACGCTTTCATGCCAGAGAATCTTTATCTCGCCTTCCTTAGAAAGAGACAAGTTTCATTTCATTTCATAAAATAAAATAACCTTTTCTCTCCTTTAATTACGCCTCTAATCCCTCAATTTATTCAAAATTTTTTAATTATCATGGCCTCTAAACATGGAACTTGTATGAACTTCAGTCAACAAAACATAGCTGGAAAAGCCGCCGTATAATTATAACTTTTTTGTTACTCTATAATGACAAAATTAAAGGTGTATAAATGATCTCCAATTTGAAGGAACTCGAGATATGAAGTGCCATTCTTCCTCGTAATTGCACTGTGTGCTACGTGTGTGGGCTCCGTATGGACCTTGAGATAATATGGAGTCCAGTGTCCACGTCTCAAATCACATCATATTTAATCCTTTCAATTATTAAAAATTAAATTTATATATTATTATATTATATTTAAGAAGCCCTAGTATTATTTTTTTTTTCTTTTGGAGGAAACTGCACGTAAAAGAGCTTACAGGGTGACAAATAAAAGGATGGTTATCTTCACTCAATCGTCACCTTATCCTCTTATCTCGGCTCTTTCATGGAAATAGTATGCAACTGCATTTGTGTCCCCACAAATTTCACATCATGAATTCTTTTTTTTCTGACCAAGTTCATTAGTTTGCATGAATGCTCGTTCATCCGCATAAAAACAGTGATGGTAGGGCCATTTTTAGTGTTATAATTGGACCACTTGGCTAGTTAGATGTTAAATGGTAGTGATATAGTCTTCTATTTGGTCACGTAGAACTTTATTTTGGAATATTTGTGTAAGATATTTCTATGTGATTCGTAGCTAATTTTGTGACCTAATGTTACTTGTTTAGTTAAGTTTTTTCTAAAATTTTGAACAATATATATTTACATCAAAATTTCTTTGATTTTTATAGCAAAAAAAGAGTATGCATAATAAAATTTTATAAAACAAGTATCGGTGTGGGCATCTTGTGACAAAAATTTGGAAAAAAGGGAAAGAAGAAAAGATGGTCATAATTCAGAATTTAAGAAAGAGAAGTTCTTCAAAAAATCTGTAACTTTTTTGGATATTATCAATACCCCCTAATTTTTAGATTCTTCAAAAATTTCCTACAATATGAGTAGGGTTTTTTGACCCTTATGAAGTTAAACATCATAATTCTATCAAATAAACATTTTTCCCCTTTAAGAAAATATAATGCGCTGGCGCAGAGACACATTACATATAGTTTTTTCTCAACTACATATATATTTTCCATAAAAATAAAAAAATTGTAGTTTATTCAAATATTTAAATTTTTGTGGATATGAGTTTTGTGTAGTAATGCCTATTAATATGGACGCTATTTAATAGTCTTTTGTAAATTGATCAACTGGTACCACTTGCCATCCATGTGCCACCCTACTACTGGGAAGCATTTAATTTGAATACTCTCTTCTCACACTCCAAGATCAATTGATCACTCACCTTATAGTAGCTAGCTAGATAGGGTAAATCAGTAAATGAAACAACCACTAAACATCACACACAAGAAAACAAAATCCTGGATCCCAATTCTCAATCATCTGTGCAGAATCACAGAGCACACACGTGGCTGTCACATGCAGGCAATAATGGTGCGAATCAAGCTTGAAGTAAACAACAGCACTATATATCGTCTCTTTTTGCAGTTAACTACAAACTACAAATAACTGACATGACATCATAAAACGGCACGAATTGAGACGTGGCTCAGCCACTAATGGACACGGTAAAAGGTATAGAGAGAGGTTCTACGATTTGGGTACCTTAGCTCTGACTCGTCTGATAGACTGGTACAAGATGAGTCAGGCCGCTTTGTGTGCTTCCACGTGAAATGAAGGATAAAACGGTCGAATCAGGTTAGGGTTTTGTGTCAAATGTTGGTTGGTTGGTTCTTAACATATCATTTTTTTTTTTGAGATGTTGGGTCGTAACATATCATATCAAAGCATATATCCGATTTCTCATTTTGTTCTGGGGTGGAAATGGAAGAAACTCCAAACGCTTGTCAAATAACGCATTGTTAGTTGACATGTCTATTCGGTTTTATGGATCTTATTTTGTGTGAGTATTCATGAAAAGAATTAAAAATAGCTTAACAGTTTAGTATTATTTTAATATTCATAAAAATAGAGTTTTTTTTTTGTAAGTTTGAGAAACTATGTAGAGGGTTTTTTGAGAAATTATCCTTTCTATTACGTATATGAATCATGATTAAGCAGATTATAACCCTTCAAAAAAGATAAAGCAGACCCCACTTTTTTAATTATATTTATCACAATTTGAGTTTTTTTACTTTTTGTTCTTCTTTAATTTCTATTGCCCTAATGAAGATAATCATGGCTGAAAACAATATTTAAGTCGACCTAAATATCTGGTTCAAGCACTTGTCAAATGAATCATTGCCATGTCTATTCACAAGATAGGCATTAACATCACAACATGATCTCATCAATTATGATAACTTGATCCAAAATGATAGTTAATCTTTAATTGTATAGTACATGAAATTGGTGACTACATGGGTGGATCCCACATGCTTATTAAATTTACACAAGATACTGGACATGTTCATGTGCAAACAGACATATTGAGTCAAATCAAATTCATGATATGCATCAAATTTTTTATTAATTTGAGTTTAGTCTGATTTGGGTCTCATTATTAATGGTTGATTTGTTGGTATTGTGTAATGTGATGGATTCGGTCGTGTCTGGTTTGGATTAGTCTGATGCAATTTCTGAGTAGGATTTAGTTAATTTTAGACTAAATCCTAGGTTCCAGTTGGGTTCATTTGCATTTTGGGTCAGCTTTAAAATTAAGGGAAAATCACATTCAAACTGTGAGAATAATGTTTTTCACAAAAATCAAAACAGTTCATAAATCATCTATTTTTTTCAATCAATTTCTTATATGTTTTTTTATTTATACTTGAAAAAGAAGTGCATAATTAATTAACTATAATTGATCAATGCCGTGTATCCCATGAATTATGGGCCACAATCATTTTTTCACTTTTTTGCAATTATTCATTGTTCAGTATGCTAGCGTAGCCCGTTGTATATTCTACCATGCTGAAAAAAAACTGTGATATATCAGGTCATTGATTTTTTAAATCAGTACAAATATTTTTTTTTCTTGGAGGAGCTTTAGGCGATTATCTATTTTGCTCTTTTTATTAATAAAATAAAAGTTTTGGATGCACATATAATGGCAGTTACACACATGAGAAAAGGAAAAAGACAAGAAATGAAAGTTTCTATCACAATATCAACATCTTATATATATTTTCCGAGCACCAACCAGCCAATTTCTTGATTTCCCGTTTAATCATCTTGTGTGGTTTTGTTTTGTGTTGAAATATGCGTAAATTTCTTTCTCTCCAAATGCACCAGAGAGTTGCTGCGTATATTCCATCCCATTTTTTTGTTAGGTTTGGAAGCATGGTACGTCTATTTTGCAACCAAAATTGTATCAAATCCAGAGAAGTACATGGCAAGGTCCATCCCACTCGAATATGCGTCCAAATAGCTCTGGCAAATATACAATGAATGAACAAATGGGGTGAGGTCTCTGATGCTTGATTACAAAGTTTGCACCGAGGTTCATGAGGCCAACCTCGTTTGCTTAGGTTCTCTGCTGCTAAGAGCTTGTTTCTGATGGATAACCACATAAAATTTTTAATTTTAAGCGGTATCTTCATCTTCCACAACCTATTTTGCCATATCATAGATATACCAGGATTGATCAACATGCGGTAAGTTTGGTTTGCCGTGTATTTGTCAAAGGACCCCCATCTCCATGTGAGTAAACCTTGTGTTGCCTCATGGGTTGTAGCTGAGGTGTATATGTTGGTTAGCTGGAGAAGATCCCTCATGAAATATGAGAGGTAATGAGAGGGAATGGTATGTAATTCTTCCACTTTGTTGAATCCATAAATCAGTACAAATTTCAGATTAGTAAAATTCGAAACGGTCACGTTTGACATCATTTCTATTTTTTTGTTTTTCATTTTTTGAAAACAAAAATCAGTTTTCTGTTTTTCAGTTCTTGTTTTCAAAAAAGTTGTTTTTTGTTTTTAAAACTGAGAATAATTTTTCCTTCTTATTATTTTATCAAATGCACATTTATATTATTTTCAGTGTTAATATATCAAGCTTAAATTGTCAATATGCCGTTTATAGTATCAATATTATATTTTTATTGTTATTATATTATTTTCAGCATTAATATACTATTTTAAGTACTAATATATTATCATTTTCAGTGTCAATGGACCATTTATAACGTTGATTTATAATTTTCACTATTAATATCTTGTTGTCGGTAATTATTTTTAATATTAATATACTATTTTCAATGCCGATATATTAAGTTTTAGTGTCAATCTACCGTTTACAATTTTAATATATCATTTTTGTGTTAATATACCATTTTTAGTGAAAATATATTGCTTTTAGAGTATCAAAATACCATTTTTAGTATCAATAAATCACTTCTAATGTCAAAATATTATTTTTAGTATTAAAAAAAGGTCAATATATCATTTTTAATATCAATATATCATTTCTAGTGTCAATATACCATTTCAGTGTAAATATACAGATTTCAGTATTAACAATTACTTTTCAATATCATGATACTATTTTCAGTGCAAACTTACCTTTTTTTACTGCAATATAGAATTTTGGGGTTGTTGTTCTCGTTTTGATGATGTTTAAAATAATTCCATAATTACTAATCTTGTTTGAGAATGTCTTATTAGCTCAGAATGTCACACGTTCAAGTTTTCGAAAATAGAGATTTCATCGGAATTGAAGCATCTCTCTGATCTCGGGAAGACTAGAATTCGTCATGCTTTTAAAGGATTTCAAGATAGGATTTAAAAGCGTGGGAGCAAGCTTCTTTAGTCTTCTAGTGTATTGTGTGGAGTAAGTAATTTAATTTGTACTAAAAAAAGAGTAAAATATGCAATTTATTCATTTCTGCTAGTTCCATTGGCAATGGACCTAGTCCATTGACAACGGACCTCCCCTTTGCCATTTTCTTCTTCCTGGAGTTTTGGCTGAAAAATTATTGCATGAGTTCTGTTGGCAACGGAACTGCATGAATATAGCCGTTTGATTTGAAATTATCATTGATTTCCTTCTGTTTTTGCACTCCGTTGGCAACGGAACTGTTCTGTTGGCGCAGGTTTCCATTTTTGAGGGCTGCTCTTTCCTCCTTTAAAAGAGGGCCGCACTCCTCAGTTTTTTTGACGAACGTTTTCAATTGAAAAAGCAGAAAAACTCTCTTCTTAATACTAGTTTAATTACTCTAAATCTAAAAGAAAGATTAGTGGAGTTTTGAGCGTGTTGCTCGTGGTTGTTTGTTGAGTTTATTGAAATCGGATTGTAAGTTAATTGTTCCACCGGCCGTCAAGAGGTTGTTAGGCGACGGTGGTTCGAGGTCTTGTATGATCTTATTGTTAGTGAAATCGGAGCTGCAAGGCAAGTCCTGGAGAGTAGGCAACTCATGAACGCGGTAAGGGCCGCTAGTGAGTAAACATGTGGTTAAGGCTAACGCAACCATGTCGCCGAACTTCGTCATCAGATCTGGTGTTCGGTATCTCTTTACTTTTTCTATTTACTTTAATTTCTTATTTATTTATTTATTTATTTATTTATTTATTTATTTATCAATTAGAATTCAAACAACCATCATTTAAAAGGTCTAAGACATAAACTTGTAAAATCCTAAAAATACAAATATTCACATTTCCGCACTTTAGGCCTTTTAAACCCCACTTTTAGGTCTCAATCTAACAACAGGGGTTAATATTCTTTTTAGTGTCAATTTACCTTTATTAGTGTGATAAAATTTTAGGGTCAAAATTTATTTTTTAATGTGAATACACCATTTTTTGCGCCAACATACCTATTTTAGCGCAACATAATGTTTCAAAGTCAATATTATTTTTTTAGTGCTATCATATTAATTATGTGTGATTTTGGATATTTATAGATTTGACAACGAAAAACAGAAAAGAAGAAATAATTTTTTCTCGTTTTTAAAATCCTGTTTATTTTTTGCCATTTGGACAGAGAAAAATAGAAACGGAGCCAATTAGCCAAACAAGTTTTGTTTTTTTTTTGGAGAAAAAAAAAGAAAATAAAAACAACAACGATACCAAACGAGTCCTAAGCAATTAAATCGTTGATTCTTCAAAATGTGCATAGCCGCTTGATCCTTGAATGTTGAACAGTCCTTTGGATGGGGTAGAATTTAGGACCTCTAAAAATAAATGCCTAAAAATATTGGATAAGTGGATGAGCAAGTTACCAACTTATTAGGTGGTTATACAACTAGATAAGATGCCTTAATTATATATCTTCACAAATTTGTTAGCCAAACCCCACCATCCAAGTGGGATTGAAGTTTCCATTGCATCCAGCTTGATCACAGATCATCTTCTTAAATACCAAATTAAATGCATTAAACATGGTTTAATGCATCAATATGTTATTTATTAACTTTATACAGATCTTTGATCTATATATATATGTGGCAACACGTAGTTCTGTTTGAAGTGGCCAAGTTGATTCATTTATTGCGAGATTTGTTTTGAGGTTTAGCAACAAAATGCTATGAGGTCATATAATTCAGAATATACGGGAGATAATACAAAAAATTCCTATAAATAATGCTTTAAAACGGAATATTATATTACTTTGACTTCATGTGCCCAAATTTGAATGAATCAGTTGACCTGGAAATTCTAGTGTTTCCACCACGTAACGGTAAAAACGAAATAATATTCTTCAACAAACTTTTGTGAGTTTTTAAAGTCCTCCTATTATACGCTCACTCCTAAGAAAAAAAATAGTCCCTATTCTCAGGGGGAATTATTATGCTTTCAATACACTAAAAGAAAATAATATTATGCTTTCAACTTGGTAAGAAAAAATTGGCCCAAAAGAAGAATACAAATTCTACCCAAGTCATATAATTCAGAATATACGAATATGATACAAGTGTCCCGAGAATAATGATTTTAATCCGAATATTCCGTGACATTTCTCCATATGCCCCAATGGCCCAATTTGAATGAATCAGCTGACCTGACTTCTAATTCTATTGTGTAAACAACTCCCTTATTATTGAGGTTCAGTCTAAGGTGGAATATTCTACATCGAAAAAATGATAAAAAAATAGCGGCATTTGTCAAAATAAGTATTTTGAAGATTCTCACAGATGGTATAGTGCAAACTTTAATCACCCAATTATGTAGAAAATAAACAATTGTGGCCTGTTCTTATTTGTCATTAAGCAGAATCCAGAACAAATTTGAGAAAATATGATGGAAAGAACCCAAAAAAAATTCACCAAAATCAGCCCACAAATAAAAAAAAGAAATAATTATTAAGTTAGCCCAATTTCTGAATTTCTGAAAATATTTAATTCAAACTATGAATCCAGTAAATTAGAATCTATAGGCCGAGCAAAAGTAAAGCCTAAATAAGTGGGAAATAAACCAGGCCGGATTTGAGCCCCAAGGCCCATTCGATTATTTAAATCCAGCAATTTAGAACATGCCACCTATGTCATGATTGGTTTGGTTCATCATGGGCATGTTCTATCTTGTAGTTTTCATCATGGGCTCGTTCGTTCAACTTGAATTTAGTCAAAAATAAATAAATGGGATTGGTTATTTGCGTTTTAATTTTATATGTTTGATACTTTGCAAAAAAAAAAGAAAGAAAAAATTATATGTTTTGTTATAAAATAAAGTACAAAATAATAATACAAAGAGAGAATTGGAGGAGATAAATTGTTTATTCAATTGTGTGATTCAGAATGCAATAGTCACTGTCATTGTTGCCAGAAACGTGTTACGCTGAGTACACGATATACGGTACGGATACACAGTATGCTATATCCTCCGATACCCGATAGGGGAGAGGAGGGGAGGATTAGACGGTACGGTCTTTCGATACGAGATTCACTGTGGATACGGTGACATATATGTGTATATATATGTATATAAATTTAATATAAAAATACTATGTTTATGTATTTTTACTATAGTGATATTGAAAAAAATTCAAGTAATCAACATGCAATTCAAAATCAAATAAAAATCTCATAACCAAAATCATGGCATAAGTTCATACAATCTCAAATCACATAGTCTGATCTGATACAACAATACTGTATGTTTTTTCTGATCTATATTGTACAATTTAAATTTGTTTCTATAATAAAACTACCAAATAAATTAGAAACTATCATTACACATAGTTACATAATGATCATTTTTTCATTGTTTTTGTTTTTTTTTTCTCAGTCCTTTTTATGGGTCGGATTCGCTATTTCTAGTGGTCCGGTATGCTTGAGACTCATGTTTCGATATGGAGTGATCGGAAACAGGGTACGAAGGTGTGATGAGCGTTTCCGGTAATTATGGTGACTGTCTCTTTATAGTAGAGTATGAGTGCTGACTAAAAAATTTCTTGTCTGATTCAGAATTACAATAAAGAAAATAATCTAATTTAGAATTCAATATTAATAATATCCTGCAATAGCTCCTTATCATTACAAATATTTTCTAATTTATTATTGCTTAGAAACTAAACATTGAACATTCATATCAATTATATAACATATTCAATGTTTGATGTTTTAGCAGTACTTCTATGAAATTAAATTCCGACAGTAAAGTTAGGTTGAAGTTGTAAGAGCATTAATGGGGGCCTTCTAAGATGATAGCATTATTAATACTGACTAGTACAACTACTCCTAAGAGTCTATTTATACATCATTCCTTTCTCCTTTCCCAACATCCAATTCATCTCTCTTTCCAAAACAATGGTGACGATAGAGACAGAGATAAAAGAAGAGAAATCAGAACAAGCAGGAGATCAACCAGCTCCAGTAATGGCGGTTGAAGAAGAGTCAAAGAAAAAGAAAGAGCTATTGTTTAAAGAAGAAGAAGTGAAAACAGAGGTGGAGCCAAAGACTGGCGTAAAATTTCCATTACAGCTCGCTGATGGAAAACTACTAAACGCCACTGGCGTGAGGACGAAGAAATTTATTGCAATAAATGTGAATATTTGTGCATTTGGTAGAAATTTGCAACTCAACTGATCAAATTGAAACCCCAAAAAAATTAAAACGACCTGATATACCTGGACGGGAGTTTCCCATCGTATTGAAAAACAATATATATAATTCTTTTGTGTAAACATTATATATGTAAACATGTAAACAGTGAAAATAATTTTTTTAAATAGTAAATAATGAAAAAAAACAAAAAATATGTATAAAACAATGAAAATAGTATATAGAAAAAAAATAATATATTGAAAAACGAAAAAACAGTATATTCAAATTATGTCGTGATTTGCGTGCTCTAGGATGTCATGATTTCATATTTCCAAAACTTAAATTCAACTAAATTAAACCCAATTTGAACAGGAATTTATGGAGACAATGAGAAGCTAAAAGAGCTTTTGAAATCCAAATTTGAGAAAGCTCCAGAAAAACCAACAATGGAGCTTTACCAAGCAGTGATAGACAGTGACGTGGCTTTAACGGTGAGGCTAGTTATAGTCTTTCCAGCACTCACCGTGAACATGGTGAGGAAGAATCCTGATGATGTTCTTGGCGCTTGCATTACAAAACTTAATAACGGTCAGAAAAATGACAAACTCGCAAAACGGTAAAATTTGAACTCAAATTTAATTTCAGATTGTTTGATTCGTTTATTTTATATGAATTTTTATTATATTTATGCAGAATAATGGGAGATGCAAGTGATATTAAAGTATCGTCTGGATCGGTAACTGAAATAACTCGGCTCCCCGGATTTGTTCTCCAAACAAAAGGTAATTTAATTATGATTATATTATATGTGGTTTATTTAATATTTATTATGTAAATGTTTAATTTTGATAATTAAATGTTGATGAAATATTTATCACTTAAATGTTTAGTTATTACTTAACTTATATTTAGTTATTTAATATTTGTTTGATTTGTAAATATATATATTGTTTTGCTGATGTAGCGAATGATAAGATTATAAGCACGGTGCAAAGCGAATTATTATGTCGTGCCTATTTCCACATGTATTTGGGTGATGGACCGCTTGATAAAGACGCAAAAGAGAAATTTGGGGGTTCTTTACTCTCCCTTTTTAGGGTTTAAGAGATGAATTGAATAAATTATAACTGAACTGAACCACTACACATAGATGATGTTGGTGGATCAGTTTTGGGAACATGGATGATGCTGGTGGGTCAGTTTTGAGATTATAGATGATGGTGGTGGATGCATGATATATATATATTGAGAGAGAGAGAGAGAGAGTTTATAGATATTATTGCCTCAGCAATGATGCTGATTAAGTGCATAAGGGGATGTTTACTCCACAATAATATAATATTATTATAGTAATCACATTCCTAAAAATATTATTTCTTAAAATCACATTAACATCTCATGATAATATCTTTGTTTACTTTTAGGCCTTTTGATTCCTCGAAAAGTTATACTATTAATAAACAAAGAAACAAAGGAAATGGCATTTTAGGAAATGGATAAATAAAATATTTGATTCTCATAGAAAAGTAACATTATCATCAATTTTGATGGGAATGTTTTTCTCACAAATATGATAACACAATTTTTCCATGTGAATGTGCAATTATCGCCACCCAAAATTTTGGGGATTGATATTGACAGGCAAGATTTTGATGCATACAAACATGAGAGAGAAAAAATACTAATTTATCATTTACATAAATACACTATATAAATAAGAAGTGGCAAAGTTGCAACTAATAAACTAGTGATATTTTTTCTAACAAGGCATTATTTGTACTTTATTTTTTTTTATTTTGTGATATTAAATTCTTGTGATTAAAGAAAATATTAATTATATCATTCATTGTTACTTTTATTTTTGGTCAAATGCTCAATTTTAAAATTTCTAAGAAAAAATAATATCAAATATTTTAGACAGAATATTTAACATCATTATTAATTTTTTATATTTTTATCAAAAGAAAAAACAAAAAATATTAGTTCTCATTGAAAGTACTTGAAAAAAAGATTCATTCCACACAAAAATGTTGTAGCTTCAAATTTTAATACAGCTAATGCATTTATGTAAGGACAAATTAGTCAATTATTTATCTCATGTCTGTATGCATTAAAATTTTGCTTGCTAATATCATTTCCCAAAATTTCAGTGCTATGGTAAATATTGTAAAGTGATTAGCATGCTTTGATTTTTTTTGGGAATGTTTCACTTTTTCGCAAAGTAACCACACCCTAATAAATAATAGACTAGAAGGTTCAAATTCTAGACTCTGGATCCTCTGTCTCTTAGTTTGTTACATCACTTGATATGTACTTTATTAATTAGATTTAATCTTATGTGAATTTAGGTTTTCATTTTTTTTTTGTCTTTTTTTTTAATTAATTAGAAAAAATGGTTGTTTTTATGGATTCAGACTCAGTAGAACCGAGTTGTGAGATAACAGTCAAGTTACACATGACCGTTTTGGGGGAATTCTCTCCTAGCTTTCATGAATCAGAGCAAGACCTGTTCAAACTCTAAAGATAAAAATAAATCAATGAACGGCGCATAAGTCTTCAAATAAGTATGATTTGTTTCTTATTTTTCTGAACGATACAAGACAATAATTCAGATTGCATAATATCTTAATATTATTTTTATCCATCCAAACAAATGGTCCTTTAGCAGAATACTTGCATACAATACATGAGTTTCAGATTTCACCATTAGAATATTTTTTTTTTCTTTACAAAATATTCCTCACGTGAGGATTTAGAAAATTAGAAAAAATATTTCCAACTCCCACTTAAATTTTTTCTAAACACCGATACGTCTATAGTATATTTATATTGTTTAGCTGTCTATTATATATACTTTCGCATATAACTATGATGTCTTTTTATATCTTGTTTTAACATTATAAGCTTTTAAATGAATGATAATATGTATTCTTATTTTGATGTACCATAACTTTTCATATATCTATTTTATCATTTTAGATATGAATTACCTTTTTTTGTAAAAACGAAAAAATATTCTTCAACAAACTTGTGAGAATTCAAAGTCCTCATGTTACGCTCATTCCTCGAAAAAAAGTCCCCATGCTCGGAATTATTATATGTTTCAGCTTGTAAGAAAAATTGACGCAAAAGAAATTACGAATCCTACACAAGTCATATAATTCAGAATATACGAAACGGACATAATATGAATATACAAATGTTCCTCGAATAATAATTTCAAACAGAATATTACTTGACATGTTTTTCTCCATATGCTCCAATTTGAATGAATTAGCTGACCTCGGTTATAATTGTATTGTGTTAAACAACTCCCTTATTGAGAATTCAGTCGAAGTGGAATATTCTACATATAAAAATATAAAAAAAAATAGTAGCATTTGTCAAAAACAAGTATTTTGAAGATTCTCACAGATGGTAGAATGCAAACTTTAATCTCCCAATTATGTAGAATCGACAATTGTGGCGTGTTCTTATCTGCTTTGTTCATTAAGTAAAGTCGGCAACTAGTTTATGAAAATATGATAAAATGCAAACCAAAAATTCAAGAAATTCAGAAATCGGCCAC
Organism: Juncus inflexus; assembly: GCA_024447665.1. Lineage (NCBI taxonomy): Eukaryota > Viridiplantae > Streptophyta > Magnoliopsida > Poales > Juncaceae > Juncus > Juncus inflexus. The sequence continues at coordinate 1,883,571 of JAJHPC010000019.1, forward strand.
AGAATCAACCTAAAAAAAGAAAGATAATTATTAACTGGGCCCAGTTTCTGAATTCCTAAAAATAGTTCATGCAAACTATGAATACAGTAAATTCGAAATTAAAAGCCTATCAAAACTGAGACCAATAAGCCTAAAATAAACAGGGCCATATTAAGCCGAAAAGCCGGTTTATTTATAACGGCCTAACCATAAATTCAGCAAATTAGAGCACGCCACGTCATAAATCCTTTGAGAGGCGTGTTATATTATTTATCATGAGATCATTCTATCTTTTAGTTTTCATTATGGGCTAGTTTTTATCTTGTCTAATTAATTCGGTGAGACAACCAAGAACGTAGAATAGAAGGTTCTCTCTTCTTGGTTTCATAAATGAACTACTCACCAAAATCTCATCTTCTTTAGATCAGTTTGAAATTGAGTTTAGTCGAGAAAAAAGAAAGATTGGTTGTTTGCATTTTACTTTTAATAAATTTTGAGCTTGATGACTTATTTTTTTTTTAAATGAGTTTGATGACTTAATCTACAACTAATCAGGTACGGACCTAGGAATTAATATTAATTGGGGGGAGGGGATTAGATACAACATAATATTAAAAAAAATTAACAATATTATAATTCCTAAAAAAAATCTTGGTTATTTATCATTTCTACATAATTTGCCTACAAAATTTGAGAACAATAACGATTAAAAGAATATTCAAATTTCACATTTTAAAGGAAATTTTAAATAATTTTTACTATGTTTTAGTATTTATTTACTTGAAATCAACATTTTGAATTATGTTAGTCATAATAGAGCATGCAAATAAAAGTGTAACTTTATTTCTAGGCTACGATTACATTTTTTGAATCATGACATATACAAATTCTTTTGTGCTCTTAAGAAAAATGGAACCAGTACAAATCATATGACATACATAACATAAATTGTATAGTTCATGCTTCATTTTATTTTGAAACTACATAAAATCTAATATAAATATTACTGTACTTTAAGAAAACCAATTGCTCGACCTACTTTCTAACGTTCATCAACTTTCGTTTTTCCATCCTTGCTTTCTTAATATTTGTTTGACTACTCAATTTTACAATACAAGATAAAACAAATTTATTATTAAAGGATGAAATATAAAATATGAATTTCTATTGTATTTATAAATTCATAGGGGGGCATGGCCCCTAGCCTTCCGTGTAGTTCCGCCCCGCAACTAATATTATTCCATGACTTAATCTACAACTAATATTACATAACATCTTGATTCTTAAATATATGTACTTCATGGAATTGAATTCCAACCGTAATAGTAGTTGAGGAAGACAGAGAGCATTAATGGCGGCCTTCTAAGAAGATATCGTCATTACTTCACTGATAATAGTACAAATCAACGTTTAGGGTTTAGATTCTATTTATACCTCAGTTCTCTTCTCCTTTCTCAACAAACCAATTCAATTCATCTCTTTCCAAAACCATGGCGACAATGGAGACAGAGAGAAAAGAAGAGAAATCAGAACAAGGAGATCAACCAGCTCCAGCCATGGCGGTTGAAGATGAATCAAACAAAGAGGGAAAAGAGAAAGAAGTGGTTAGAGAAGAAGAAGAAGTGAAAACAGTGGTGGAGCCAAAAACTGGCGTAAAATTCCCATTAAAGCTCGCTGATGGAAAACAACTCAACGCCACTGGCGTGAGGAAGAAGAGAGTAATTGCAATCAATGTGAATATCTACGGCTTTGGTACAAATTTCCTACTTAAAATATTAAACTCAACTAAATTAAATCTTATTAAATAAATAACTAAATTGAAACCTATTTGAACAGGAATTTATGGCGACAACGAGAAGCTAAGTGAGCTACTGAAATCCAAATTTGAGAAAGCTCCAGAAAAACCAACAATGGAGCTTTATGAAGCAGTGATAAACAGTGACGTGGCTTTAATGGTGAGGCTCGTTATAGTTTTTCCAGTTCTCACCATGAACATGGTGAGGAAGAATTTTGATGAAGGTCTTGGCGTTTGCATTACAAAACTTAATAACGGTCAGAAAAATGAAGAGCTAGCAAAAAGGTAAGATTTAAAATTTAACTCAAATTGTTTCAAAAGTTTGCTTTTTAAAATGTATTTATGTTATTTTTATGAAATTTTGTTATATTTTTACAGAGTAATGGGAGATGCAAGTGACAGTATAAAATTATCATCTGGATCGGTAATTGAAATAACTCGACTCCCGGGATTTATCCTCCAAACAAAAGGTAATTTAATAATTGTAAATTTATACTTAATCATTTAAATATTTAATGTTTATCATGAAAATGTTTACTTTTGGACCTTTGGTGGATTATTTGCGTGATTTTTATTTATATATATTGTTTTAATGATTCAGTGAAGGATGAGATAATAAGCACGGTGCAGAGCGAATTACTTTGCCGTGCATATTTCCACATGTATTTGGGCGACGAAGCATTCGATAAAGACGCGAAAGAGAAATTTGGAACTTCTTTACTGTCTCTCTTTTAGAGTTTAAGATAAACTTTATCGAATAAATTATATTTGAACTGAACTGAACCGAACTGAATCCACATTGCTTCATTAGATGGTGAAACAAGTTGAATAAAAATTTAGAAGCTTTTTGAATGCGCGAGTTGAGAATATTTACATGTAGTTCGGACAAATTAATCAATCTAGCTTTCACTATAAATCAACATATTGTTCTGATTGTGTAATTATTTTTGGATAATATGTTGGGTTGAGCAATTTGAATCCTTCTCCAAATTTACTTGATAAACCGAGAAATCATAACCTGCATCCTGGTTCTCCCAAATCCGGGAATCGAAGTCCCTCAATCCGATAAAAAGCGGGAAACAAAATCCCACCATCTGATAATATCCTTCCTATTACTCTCGATTGTGAATCACTGAGCTCAAGCTCAGCTCGCCATTAATGGCTCCAACCATGCTTCTCTCCATTCCTCACCTTCTCAGAACAAGCCCTGCGCATTCTCTACTCAGAAGAAGCCATTCCAATCTCCATCCAGTTTCCATTCCAGACTCTGCCGCCAAGGACCAACAACAAGAACAGCTGAGTCCGGCCTCAGCCGCGGCTCTGGCGGCCTCAATCCGCCGCGCGTCGCCGTCCTCTCCGGTGGAGTTCACCACGGAGAGGACCGGGAGTCTTGAATCAGGCGGGCCGCCCATGCCCAGTTCGGATTTCCAGCGGCTCTGCGTTGAGCAGCTCCAGCTCTTCAGAATGGTCGTCAGATCAGACGCAATTCTCTCTGTTAGTTTGTGAAAACAAAGTTCAATTCTTTAGTAAAAAAGATGGTGGATTGATGGGAATTTGTAAATTGGAGATGAAATTTTGTGTTTTTTGTAGGTTTATGTGAGGCCGGCTGGCAGTTACATAATGAATCAACTTGAATTGCGAAGAGTTGCGATCCTTCCTGGAATTGATTTGTCTGAAAAATCAGAATATGTGATTTTAATTGGAAATTTTTCGGTTGTTGCCGGTTTAAAACTCGCTGAATCAGCCTTATCCAAACAAGAAGTAATTACTAATGAACTCACGTCTTAATTAATCACATATTATGAAACTAATGATTAATTTATGGTGATTTGTAGATGGATTTTGTGCCTGAATTTGGAGCGATAGTAATTCCATTAGTAAAACATCCATTTATAGTTGGATTTTTGGTCGCCGAGCTTCCAAATTTGGAAAGGGAAACAAATAAAACGAAATATAAATCGAACGATTTGAAATTGAATTCTGATGAAAAAAATTGGGGAATTCAAACTTTTAAAGAGGATTTGATGAAAAATTGGGGAATTGATTTTAGTAATGAGCAAAAATCTAGAGCTGTAATGATTTGTCGGTCTCTTGCTACTGCTTATGTCATGGACCAAGTAATATTACTAAATTATATATTTTTTATATTAAATGTTTTGTTGTTTGATATTTCTTTTTATTTTTTATTTTTTAGAAAGCTTTGTTGGTGCAACAAACATCATGGCAAAATAATGTGAGAATGAGTCAATTGGTTGAACAGGTAAAATGTTTTGTTTTATCTACTCAAATAAAAAATATTTTATTTTAAATTATTTTCTAAATATAATTAATAATTTGGCAGATAAGGGGACCTCTTTCTAGTATTAAAGCTCTCGCAAAAATGCTTTCTATGCATGTCAAAAGAAATGAGGTGCAAAAAAGAATAATAATTAAATTATATAATGATATAACTAAGCTTTATTTAAATACTTATTTAATATTTATTTAATTATTATAGGTTCCTTATGATATAATAGAAGATATAATTATTCAAGGCGATCATATGAAAGACGCTTTACAACAAATCCAAGATGCCGTGTATCTCACCAAAGTAATAAAAACAAATATCAAATCACTTAACTAAATTATTCATTCTAAATTTAACATGATTAGTTTTGAAAAAGGTCTCAAAATAGCCCTCAACTATTTTTTTTTTCACTTGGTTCCGCAATATTCTTTTCTGTTGAATTTAGATCATTTAACTATTTAGTTTTGTTCAGTTAACAACTTTCATCCGTTAAATGACGATTAGGATGTCAATTAATTATCTGACATTACTAGTTACATTGTAAAACTTGCTGACGTGCCATTTACCTTTTTTTTTTTCCGTAATTCTGACCCTCTATTATGTTCTGCCTCCTCTATTTCTCTTCACATTAATCTTAATTAGATTTTGGACTTAGAAAAAAATCACGAAAAAGATTTTGTGTTCTTTTAGTAACAAGTACAGTTGAAAGTGGGTAAAGTACATAAACTATTTGGTAAAAGTTCTGCATTTGGTGTCGGAAATGGAAAAATTACTTTTGCCACTAATAATGACAATAGGCCAAGTCATATTGTCGGAGTCATTTCTGAATAAATTTATTGATTTCCTCCAATACTCTAGTGTGACTTATTTTAAATGACAAAGGAAAAAAAATATTTTTTCGTAAGGTGAGTAGTATAATGTGATTGTTTATGTGTTAACTGTTAAGTCTCTTGTGCTTTTATAAATAGAGTCATGCATGTATCATGATATCATCCAAATTAGTGTATAAGGACTTGGTTATGAAATACATATGGTGTGGGCATATTTATTGAATAATTTCCATAAAACCCCTTCAAATATTGGAAATTTGTAATGGTTAAAACAAGGATTTTCATGTAACCCTATAATATCTGGAAATATCATGTAGAAGAGAACTCTAAAAGTTAGTAATATTGTGTTGTATGCTACAAAGCAATTATTTGGATGTGACCTTGAATTTTTTTTTTAAAACATCATGTAATTATAACCTTATGTAAAAAAAAATATGATGAATTCCACTATAAATGACTGTAATTAATGGAATGAACAAGAGAGACAATAAAGCTCTCTATTTTTTTATCAAAAAAAAAAAACTATAAATGACTCATATCATGTGAAATTAAATTTATCATTCTTAGATTCAAACAAATGTGTATTTTAATTTGTAATTCGTAAAAAAGTTTTCAACTATATATTGCTCCTAAATGAGAAATTACCAATATTTCATTACAATCTCATAAAATATGATTATTACATGTCATGTTTTAGCAGCCATGTCAACAATTTTTTTTTTGAGGAGTCAAGTGAACAAAACAAATAGTTGAGGGGTCAAAATCAGACTTTTCTCATCATTTTTATATTATTTTCTGTATTATTTCAGGCTAATATAGTTCGAATGAATGGACATACACACGGGTCCTCTAATTTTCTTCCGGATTTGAGCTCCAAAATCCCGGAAATGAATCCTGGGTTTAAGCCAGACTTGAGTTTTGAAAACCCGGAAATGGATTCCGGGTTTAAGCCGGAATCCAATTCCTTACTTCCGGTTCCAGAATCCGGGAAAAAGGATTCCGAATTACCGATGCCGCCTCTTTGGCTCGTGCCTCTCCAACAAAACAACGTTAGGTAATAATAAACAATAATGATAAATCAAGTTATATATTTCCAAAATTTTGCAAAAAAAAAAAACCTATATTTCACAATTTTATAACCCCCTGAGTTTTGGAATATTCGAAAAAACTATTTTTAATTTTCCATGTTCCAAAAACCTCCAAACTTTTGTAGTTCTAAAAAAACAATATTCTAATAACATATGAAAATATAACATACAAACACATTTGCAAATTATTTATGTATTATTTCAAAATAAGTTAAGTTTAGTCCTACAATTTACACATTATCTCTGTATTATTTCCAAATATGTTCGTTTTCTTTAAAAAAAACATCAAAACTAGGTGTTTATTTACAAGTCTTGGTACTTTCATAAAATTGAAAGTTCAAAATAGGGGCCTTTACGTGATGTATTTATATTTAATTTCCTTATTATTTTGTCAGGAAGACCGTCCAACATCTCCGACCTTTTACAAGACCTAGTCTCCGCCGCAATCCCCTTAGCCTCCAAACAAAACCGAACGCTCGAACTACAAAGCAATAGCAAGGCTCTTGTAGTGGCGGTTGAGGAATCGGCGCTACGACAAGCTTTTAGTAATTTGATAGAAGGCGCTTTGTTGAGGAGCAGAGAGGGAGGCAGAGTTGTTGTTTATGTGGGGGCCGCGCCGGCTGGTGGAGCACTGGTGGTTGTTGATGATGACGGACCCGATATGCAATATATGGTAAAATTACGTATTTACCCTTGTAATGATATTGTGCGTAACACTGCAAACATGAGAAATATTGTGTGTACCCCTCATTTTCATATTTTGTGCAAGTATGAATAACGGAATAAGTGAGAAAGAGGGGTAGGGTAGTTTAGGCATTTGTTAAAAAAAAAAATATTAGCCTCCAAGCAAAACCGAAAGCTCGAACTAAACTGTAGTAACGAGGGTCTGCTAGTGGCGGTTGAGGAATCGGCGCTATGACAGGCGATTAGTAATTTAATAGAAGGTGCTAATTTGTTGAGGAGCAGAGAGAGAGAGGGAGAGTTGTGGTTTATGTGGGGGCCGTGCCAGCTGGCGGGGCGTTGGTGGCGGTTGATGATGACGGACCCGATATGCAATATATCGTTAGTATAGTGTTGAGAAATTACGTGTGTGCCCTTATAAAATGTTGAAATGTCGTGTGTAGCCCTATGAAAATAGAACACGTGAAATGTGACATATAACGTTGCAAAATGTAAGAATAGTTGCTTATATAGTTATATCCGTTGTTTGCATGTTTGTTGAAGCATGAATGAGTGAGAAAGAGGGCTAGTCTAGTTTAGGCATTTTTTATAAATTAAACAGAAAGAGGGCATTGATGAATGATGATATCTGGAATCTTGATATTTCGATTTAAAGATGGTTATTACGATGATAATGCCATCACGTCATCATCCATCCATCCGATTCTGTCATACAAACCCATTCCTACCATCATTTTGTCTTTTTAACAACATCATTTTGTGTTTTTACCAGACGCAGATGCACGCGTTGACGCCATTCGGCGCGGAGCTGTTGACGGACGGGATGGCGGAGGACAACATGGCTTGGAACTTCATCGCGGGCCTGACGGTTGCGCGCGAGATTCTCGAGAGCTTCGGCTGCGTCGTCAGAGTCGTCTCACCGCGGAAGATTAACGCCGGTTTCGGTTACGGCGGCACGAGAGTTGAGCTCTGGCTGCCTTCTCTCAAGTCTGAAAATGATCGTGAGGGTTCTGATGGAGATGATGTGAGAAGTGCGTAGGTTTTGTGTGTGGTGGTGGTGTTGGTTGTTAGGGAAACGGGATGTTTGTGTATAGAGTTGGAAAAGAAGAAGATGATTGGATTGATAGGAGTTTTGTGTGTTTTTTTGGACTGTTGATTTGATTGGTTATATGATTGCTATGAGATTTTAGTACCTAACCTATAAGATATATTGTTTCCTACCTATATGATGGGATGTGTATAAATATAGTGTAATGAAGGATTGAGTGATCATATAACTTGGAAATGAGTGGTTCTAAAATGGTTGCAAAGGCTTTCTTAATGTGTGCAGTTATTTTGGTTGCAAGTGGTGAGCTAATTATTCCAGCTATGGCAGCTCGCAATGGACCTGTGAGGCCTGTTCCTTCTACAATGGCTCATCAAAGATTCCACGCAAAAATGCTCGGTACGAGAAAATGCTATTGAACTTTGACATTAGTCCCAACTGGGCACCTGAAGAATAAATAATTTAGGGCTCATTTGACATCATTGTCATTTTTATTTTTCTGTTTTCATTTTTTTTAAAAACAAAAATTTATTTTCTGTTTTTCTTTTTTTGTTTTCAAAAAATCTGTTTTTTGTTTTTAAAACCGATAATAAGTTTTTGTTAATTATTATTTTATCAAATGCACATTTATAATATTTTCAGAGCCAACATATCAAGTTTTCAACGCCAATATGTCGTTTATAGTATCAATATAATATTTAGCGTTAATATACCGTATATTAACATATCAACTTAAACGGTATATTAACGCTGAAAATATTAATACTGTTTTTTGTTTCTAAAACCGATAATAAGTTTTTGTTAATTATTATTTTATCAAATGCACATTTATAATATTTTCAGAGCCAACATATCAAGTTTTAAAAGCCAATATGTCGTTTATAGTATCAATATAATAACGATAAATCATGTTGATATAATGTTGATTTATCATTAATACTGAAAATGCACATTTATAATATTTTAAAATGGTTATATTAATCAACGTTAATATACCGTTTATTATATTAATACTGAAAATAGGATATTAATACTCAATAATGATAAATCAACATTAAAAATGATTACTGAAAATAGGATATTAATACTCAATAGGATATATTTTCTAGTGTCAATGTACCGTTTATAATGTTGAATTATCATTATTGAGTATTAATATCCTATTTTCAGTAATCATTTTTAGGGTTAATATATTATTTTTGATGCCAATATATTGAGTATACAGTGTTAATCTACCGTTTACAATATCAATATATCATTTTCCGTGTCAATATACTATTTTCAGTGAAAATATATTGCTTTTAGGGTATCAAAATACCGTTTTTAAAATCAATATAATACTTTCAATGTCAATATATCATTTTCAGTATTAATAAACCTTTTTTCAATATCATTATTTTATTTTCAGTATGAACTTACTGCTTTTACTGCAATACAAAGTTTTAGTATCAATATTTTTAATTAGTGTCAACTTATCTTTTTTAGTGGATATAAAGTTTTACGGACAAAATTCATTTTTAATGTGAATGTACTATTTACGTCAACTTATCTTTTTTTATCGCAATACAATATTTCAAGGTCAATATTCTATTTTAGTGCTACTATATATATTATTTTCATGTGATTTCGGACATTTATAGGTTTGACAATGAAGAACAGAAAAAAAGAAACAATTTTTTCTTGTTTTCAAAATCTTGTTTATTTTTTGCCATTTGGACAGAAAAAAATGGAAACAAAGCCATTTTGCCAAACACATTTTATTTATTTTTTTTCTAGAGAAAAAAAAAAACAGAATACAGAAAACGACAACGATACCAAACGAATCCTTAATTACAGAGATAGCTCATATTTAAGTACGTTTTTTTTTTTTTGGGGAAAAATCCTCTAATGAGGAATATTTTTTAACAAAGAAAGAAAATACTCTAACTGAATGGTGCATATGGATTTTGAACACCCAATCTTTAATATCTGAATGGTGCATATGGATTTTGAACACCCAATCTCTTATATCTAATTAAGAACGTGATTGAATCAATGATATCAGTATGCTATTTAGAGTATAATAATTACATGATATTAAATATTTTTTTTTCACAGGAGAGAAAAATGATGCGAGATTCGGTTCTGAAAAATTTCCTGGAGGTACGCGCGGTTTCTTGCTTCCTCCAGTAACAGCAGCCAACACAAAGACCTAAAAACTCGAGCTTCAAACGGAGTGAAAAATGCAAGCTACAATTTTATTTCCCATTTTGTGATGATAATGTTTTAATTATTTGGAAGAGTAAATGTAAAATAAAAAAAAGAAAATAAATAACGAGCATGATAAATAATCGGTAAAATTGATATTTGACAATTGACATGAAAATTTTATGCTCTTAGCTAATAAAAAATAGCTCTTGCAATAGCATCACATTTTCTTTTTCTTTCATTTTTCTGAGGAATAATACGTTTCTATCATTGTGGTTTTATAAAAATCATAACAGTGTATAAATTTAAAATATAAAAATCATTTTTTTTAAATAGTATGTAAAGACAATAAACAATATATAAATATTTTATGAAAAAAACATAGAAAAAATGAGAATATTCATAATAAAGGTCCATGGGCCGAATATATCCGGCGTGAATACAATGAGACACGTGTCGCAGATTTCTGAATATGCTTAGTTTAGCGACCGCCTAAAAAACACACAGACAAGCTTCCTATTAATTTTAGAAAATAACAGAAAATGCTCGATCTTCGTTCTCTTCTTTTCTTCTCAATTTCGGTTTTGATGTTCAATGCTGATTTGAAGGATCGGTTTTGAGGTTTTGGTCTCGAATGTCAGCGGATTCATCAGATCGGTTTTGAATATACTCACAGGTTCTGAATTCTGATCGTCTCTTTTTTTTTTTCCTTTTGTTTATTGAATTTCTCTTAGATTTCAAATCCAGAAATCAGAGAACAGAATATCGATATGAATGCGTGCATGTGTTTTTTTTTTTTTTTTTTTTTTTTTTTGAGTAAACTTAATGCATGTATTTAGAATTAGAACCATTTGTAATTCGCCGCTGAAATTTAACTTTCTTTATTGATTTCTTGTAAAAAAATCAATTGAGAGCTCATTCTGTGAAATGAATTGCATCTAAGCTTCTTTAATGATTTACATTATAGCGTCATTTAGCTAAAACTATGAATTCTGATCGTCTCTTTTTATCCTTCCTTTTGTTTATTGAATTTCTCTTAGAATTCAAATCCAGAAATCAGAGAACCGAGTATCGATATGAATGCATGTATTTTTTTTTTTTTTTGAGTAAACTGAATGCATGTATTTAGAATTAGATCCATTTGTAATCCTCGCTGAAATTTAACTTTCTTTCTTGATTTCTCGTTAAAAATCAATTGAGAGCTCATTCTGTGAAATGAATTGCATCTAAGCTTCTTTAATGGTTTATATTGTACCATCATTTAGCTAAAACTTTGTTTACATTGCAGAATAAACTAACCCAATTAAACAAAGAAAAGGAAAACGATGAATCAAACCAACGATTCAGATTCAAACATGGACGATTTGGAGAGATCCATTCTCACACAGCGAAACTACTACAATTCACTCAACACAAATCCAAGAACCGAAACTAAGAACCAATCCACAATTCACAAAATCACCAATTACGTTCGCGAATCAAACTCATCATCTTACAATCCCCAAATCCTCTCAATTGGCCCTTACCACTGGAGAAAATAGTAGATAAAGAAATAAAAGAAGAAAAGATTTCACTAAATTATGTCTTATGGTTACAATCCTCTACTCTCTGATTGAGAAAGATAAATATACAAGAAGAAGAATTATAATAAGAAACATAATTAAAAGAGGAATGAAAGATCGTAATAAAAGGAAATACAAATATACGTGATTATTGCCTAATATTTTTATCACTCCCCCTCAAGCTGACGTGTGTAGGGATGTAACACCAAGCTTGCTTCAAATAAACTGAAATCTGTCTCTTCCAAGTGCCTTTGTAAATATGTCAGCCAACTGATATTTGGTTGAGACATGTGCAGTTGCAATCAGGCCAGCTTTTATCTTTTCTCGAATGAGATGACAATCGATTTCGATATGCTTTGTACGTTCATGAAAAACCGGATTTGAGGCAATATGAAGAGCTGCCTGGTTGTCACAATAAAGGAGCATAGGCTGATTATGACGAACACCAAGATCAGCAAAGAGATATTTTAGCCAAGTAAGTTCACAAGATGTAGTGGCCATGGCACGGTACTCCGCCTCAGCTGAAGAGCGCGATACAACACTTTGCTTCTTCAATTGCCATGAAACAGGACTGGACTGTTTTGTGTGGAGACTTCAGGAAAACTCTGGATACCGTAAAAAAGGAAACCCGGCAGGAGATAAGAAAGTTCTCCATATTTGCTTTCCATGACTTATTTCCATAAGTGACAATTGGAATTGGAAATATATTTATTTCCTTATATTTGTATTTCCATGTATTAGGTGTTAATTGGGGCAGTAATTTCTTGGGTTATTTCCTTATATTAGGTATGACTATCCTATAAATAGAGGGGTAGGGGTAGAGTTTTATTCATTCCAACAACCACAAACAATTGTATTGTATTTCTCTTTCCTCCAAGTATTAAGAGAGTGTTTGAGTGCCGGCGGCCGTGGTTTTTACCCTTTAGGGTTTCCACGTAAAAAATATCTTTTTGTTCCTTTGTGTCTTGCTTTCTGTGTTTGTTGTTGCGTCTCGGTTCCTAACAAGTGGTATCAAAGCCAAGGTTCGAAGAAAATTCCCTTTGGGTGCGAACGAGGAGGCGATACGTAGACGAGCGATGGACGAGAGCAAGGTGTCGGTGGGTCGGTTCGACGAGCGAGACTTCAGCTATTGGAAGATGCAAACAGAAGCGTTGCTCTGCCAGAAAGATCTAGAAGATGCGCTACTCGAAACGAAGCCAGAAGGGATCACCGCTGATGCATGGAAGAAGATGAACCGCAAGGCGCTAAGCTACATACAATTGTCCTTAGCCAAGAACGTGGCGTTCAACGTGGCGAAGGAGACGACGGGTTTTGGAATCATGAAGGCGCTATCCAACACGTACGAGAAGCCATCTTCATTAAACAAGCTGCATCTGATGCGCCGTCTTTTCTATCTGAAGATGGCGGAAGACGGATCTGTGGCCGAGCATCTGAACTCTTTTCAGGTTATTTCAAACCAGTTAGACTCGTTTAAATTGAACCTGGGTGAAGAGACGAAGGCTCTTATGTTGTTGTCATCATTGCCGGAAAGCTGGTCGACGACAGTAGATGTTATCGGCGGCAAGGAGGATCTGACTTTTGAGGAGGTACGAGACCGCATCCTGAACGAGGATATTCGGCGAAGGGAGCGGAGCGAAACCTCGGGTTCCATGAGTTCAGCCTTGAATGTGGAGAGTCAGAGTCATGGAGGTCAGAGAAACAACAACCACAGACGATCCAAGTCAAGAGGTCGCAGCGAGTTGGAGTGTTGGAACTGTGGTAGAAAGGGCCACATGAAAAGGGACTGCAAATCCCCAACAAAGGAGAAAAGGGCGGAAACAAGTTCCGCAAATTCCGCCACTGAGGAGGATTCAGACGATGCCTTAGTTCTATGCATCGACAGCCATATCGAGTCATGGATTCTGGATTCAGGCGCATCCTTCCACTCTACCTCACAGAAAGATAAGTTTTTGAATTTTAAATCTGGAGAATTTGGAAAAATTTACTTAGCGGATGGGAAACCGCTATGCATATCGGGCATGGGCGATCTCCAAATAAAATCAAGTAACGGATTTAGATGGACTTTGCGGGGAGTTCGATATATTCCAGGTTTAAAGAAGAACTTGATATCCATTGGGCAGATGGATAGTGAGGGGGTACAAAACCGTGTTTGGGAACGGGTTGTGGAAGATTGTAAAGGGTGCCATGGTTGTGGCGAAGGGTACAAAAATAGGAACTCTTTATCTCACGGAAAATAAGGGAGATTTGTTAGCGGTTCCGGGAGCGACAACCGAGCCGATATTTTGTCATAATCAGCTCGGTAATATCAGTCACAAAGGACTGCAAGTGTTGGCTTCAAAGGGTTTGTTACCCAAGGTGAAATCGGTAGAAATCGGTTTCTGTGAGAACTACGTGCTCGGCAAGGAAAAACGGGTTAGTTTTTTGACTGTCGGACGAGAACTCAAGACGGGGAAGCTAGACTTGGTGCAGAGCGATTTGTGGGGACCAGCTACGGTCCAAGGCGGGTCACGCTACTACAAGGATAGGTCAAATGACGAATCTGAGGACTACCATGAGGCGGTAGAGACGGGAGATTCTGTCAAGTGGGAGCGTGCAATGAGAGATGGGATTGAGTCTCTCGGAAAGAACAATACTTGGGTATTGACTTGGTTACCAGATGGCAAGAAGACGCTACAAAACAAGTGGGTTTATCGGATAAAGGATGAACCAGTTGACAGCAAGCGGTACAAGGCGAGATTAGTAGTAAAGGGATTCCTACAGAAAGAAGGAGTTGACTACACAAAGTTATTCTCGCCGGTGGTGAAGCTAACAACCATTCGTACGGTGTTAAGTATTGTAGCGGCCGAAGATTTGCACCTCGAGCATATGGATATCAAGACGACGTTTCTCCATGGCGATTTGGAGGGGGACATCTGTATGGTGCAGCCTGAAGGTTTCGAGACCCCAGGAAAGGAGGGTCTAGCGTATAAGCTTGAGAAAAGCTTATACGGTCTAAAACAGGTCCCAGCACAGTTGACCAAGGAAGTCCCCATCGATAAGCTGAGGCTGTGCGCTGCCTCAGTGGGGTTGGTCGAGTGAGTCAGTGGGAGCATGTCGCCGGGCTCAAGGAAGATACAAGAGAAAGGAGAGTGGATTTAATGCAAATGATTTATGTCATTATGAAGTCTCCAAGTGGGAGATTGTTTTGTGTGGAGACTTCAGGAAAACTCTGGATACCGTAAAAAAGGAAACCCGGCAGGAGATAAGAAAGTTCTCCATATTTGCTCTCCATGACTTATTTCCATAAGTGACAATTGGAATTGGAAATATATTTATTTCCTTATATTTGTATTTCCATGTATTAGGTGTTAATTGGGGCAGTAATTTCTTGGGTTATTTCCTTATATTAGGTATGACTATCCTATAAATAGAGGGGTAGGGGTAGAGTTTTATTCATTCCAACAACCACAAACAATTGTATTGTATTTCTCTTTCCTCCAAGTATTAAGAGAGTGTTTGAGTGCCGGCGGCCGTGGTTTTTACCATTTAGGGTTTCCACGTAAAAAATATCTTTTTGTTCCTGTGTGTCTTGCTTTCTGTGTTTGTTGTTGCGTCTCGGTTCCTAACATGGACCCAAGAAAAGTTATATAACCGGTGGTGGAACGCCTCATCATGGGACAGCTTGCCCAATCTGAGTCGCAATATGCGCGTAACGATAATGGAGATACTTGTATGTTTCAGATTTGAAGCGCATAAGATAGACCCACGTGCAACGAGAGTAATCATCAACTATACTAAAAAAATAATGTGCTCCAGAGAGAGATTGAGTTTGATATGGACCCCAAATATCACAATGAATCAAATTAAAAATAGAACTACTACTTAAACTAGATTTAAAGGGTAAGTGAAAATGTTTAGCAAGAGTGCAAGCCTCACAAAATTCGACAGAACATGATGATTCATTCAATATCAAGGGTGAAAGGTTATCAAGTCTTTGCTTTGACGGATGGCCTAATCGTCTGTGCCAAATTTCCGGAGTAGGTTTATTTGAAACACTAGCAGCAATAGAAGGATGAACTAGATGATACAACCCATCATGTACTTCACCGACTCCAATCGGCCTCCTCGTTTTCAGGTCCTGCATGACACAAAAAATAGGAAAAAATGTAACAGCACAATTTAGTGCATTAGTAATTTTGCTAATAGACAAGAGATTGAAATTGAACGATGGTGCACACAATACATTACTAAGATGCATATTTGGAGATATGGAAATATTACCAAAATGGGTAACTTTGTCGAATGAGCTATTTGGTAGAAAAACAGGTTTGGTATTATTTATAGAGAAAGAATTAGATAATAAAGAGTTGTTGAATGTAAAATGATCAGAAGCCCCTGAATCTATAATCCATGAAGAACTCTTTTTTTTTTGAAGTTAATCCATGAAGAACTCTTATGAGAATTAGTTTGAGGAGAGATTTTACCAGCAAAGTTAGCAACCGGATTTGCTGAATCCATACTTAAGAGAGATATTAGCTGTTGATATTGTTTGGTGGTAAGAGGAGGCAATGATGCTTGGACTTGATCATTGATATTCTTGGTTGTAGAAGTCGCCACGATATTTTGGCCGTTCTTGTTGTCTATACACTAGCATTTCGAGGTTGTCGAGGTTGGAACCCTCGTGACTCTTGTGTGCGACCACCAGACTTTAGAGGATCATGTTTAGGGTGACCCACGGAATAACTAACAATCTCGTAACATTGTGGTCTAATATGTCCGACTTTTCCGCAATGATCGCATATAAGTTGCGATTTCGGTTTTGACGTTGAATCAGAACCACTAGATCATCCAAAAGAACCGCCTCTTGCAGCAAGTGCGGTAGAATTCGATAAACTGGAGCGAGATGCTTGGAGGCCAAGATGCTTCTCTTCTTGTTGCACAAGAGAGTACACCTTACCAAGACTTGGTAAAGGGTCCATAGCAATAATTTGGGTTCTAATATGGAAGATGAGCTCGTTATAAAGGGTTACACCGACGCAAGCTTACAGACAGACTCAGACGACTTTAGATCGCAATCAGGTTATTTATTTTGCCTAAATGGAGGCGCAGTGACATGGAAGAGTTCCAAGCAATGTACTGTAGCAGATTCTTCAATGGAAGCAGAGTATATAGCCGCTGCAGAAGTGGCAAAAGAAGCTGTTTGGATAAAGAACTTTTTGGAGGAGCTAAGAGTAGTTCCGAGCATCTAGCAACCAGTGGATCTATATTGTGACAACAATGGAGCGATCTCACAAGCAAAAGAACCGAGATCTCACCAAAAGTCCAAGCAAATACTGCGACGCTTCCATCTAATCAGAGAGATCATACAAAGGGGTGATGTTAAAATGTGTTGAGTACCATCGGACAACAATGTCGCCGATCCATTAACTAAATCACTCCCGCAAGCAAAGCATGAGGGTCATGTTAGGTCTATGGGCATAAGATGCTTAGAGTTGGCCCAATGTGTAAGTGGGAGACTGTAGGATTAGTGCCCTAGGCCAAATGTATTTGTGCTAGGAAATGAATTATGTATTAAGACATTATTATTTATTCAATAAAGGTTGTTTCTTATATATCTGTATGTATGGGTTGTGAATGTAAATGTCTTATATCAACCATGAATATCAATTCGGGTTCACGTCATCAGAATAAGTAATTCTGATAATAGAATTGTGAACCAACGAATTACATTCTACAACTACACGTAGGAGCTTTAGTGTATGAACTTAATTCATCCCAAGCTTATTTTAGTTTGGAAAAGTAAGTCGCGACAGGGAGAACCAAGAGAAAACCTTTCTTCAAGATCAGCCCATAATTCTTGAGCTGTTTCAATGAAAACAACACTATCTCGAAGATCTTTGCTCATCGCATTGATGAACCAATAGAAAACCATATGGTCACATCTTTCCCATACCTTAACAAGGTCGGCCGGCTTTGTTGGCTTTGGTAAGAAGCCATCTACAAAACAAAGCTTATTCTTCGCACCGAGTGCCACCTTCATGGAACGCCTCCAAATTGCATAGTTGTCGCCGACAAGAGGTTGAGAGACAAGTAAGGCTCCAAGATTATCAGATGGATGAATATAATATGAGATGATATTTCTATGGTGGTCATGTCTTCTTTTTCGGTTTTATCCCCCATTATAGCTCTGGTACCATGTAGAAAATAATAGATAAAGAAATAAAAGAAGAAAAGATTTCACTAAATTATGTCTTATGGTTACAATTCTCTACTCTCTGATTGAGAAAGATAAATATACAAGAAGAAGAATTATAATAAGAAACATAATTAAAAGAGGAATGAAAGATTGTAATAAAAGGAAATATAAATATATGTGATTATTGCCTAATAATTTTATCAGAGATCTCCAGTCCTCTCCAAAATGGATAACCCTAAATGGCACTGCTTGCGCTACATCCTCAAACTAAACCCTAACAAAACCCTAAAATCGAAAAATCAGTTGAAAAATCAGCCGATGAGGTGGCGGCGAGCAGTGGAGTACTACGAATCAGGAATTGAAATCCGGGTTTCAAAATCCGGGATATGAAATCCCTGTTCTCTCCTCGACATAACTTTCCAAAACGGAGTTTTAGAAATTCCCGGGATTTCAATTCTAGATTCCACAACAGAATCTCTTTTCCAGAATTTGTTAGCTTTGGAACAAACTTGTCCGGAATTCGGAAACGACTTCACCGCTTACATCATCATGATGTCACAGCTCGTCAGCAATCCTGACGACTCAGCGTTATTAATTCAGAACAATGTGATAACTCACATGCTTGAAAGTGATGAGTCGGTTTCGGATTTATTAACGGATTTGGGTAATAATGTGATATTTGACTTTAGGAACGAGTATTATTTGAAGGGGGTGATGAGCGAAATGGAGGGGTATTATCGGAAAAGGAGAAATAAGTGGATGGCTTGGCTTTGGAGAAAGGAGTTTAGGAATCCGTGGTTGAGTTTGGTCAAAATTGGGGCGATAATTACGATGATTGCCACTATGGTGATGACTGTGTGCACGGTTTTGGTGTACACAAAGCCGTTGGAGGTTCAGTTTGTTGAGAGATTTGTTTGTTGGTTTGTTTATTTATTTATCTCATATAATTGGTTTTGTTGATTGATTTGTTTGGTTGGTTGGAAATAAATAATGATGTGTTTGATGTGTGCAAATTCGTAATGGACGTGGAGTTTTGTGTGATTTTTGGACTGTTGATTTCGTTATGATTGCTACTAGATTTTAGTACCAAAAAATGATATTTTCATTCTTAGCTTTATGTTTATTGTTTAAAATCTAGGGATGTGTATAAGTATGATATAATCTGATGAGTTCATTATTCCGGCCATGGCAGCTCACAATGGACCTGTGAGGTCTATTCCTTCAGCAATAGCTACTCAAAAACTGGATACACAAATTACAAGTACCTTGATTTTAATTAAGTTTATACATAATGTTCATGATATATTTCGCCACAGAATTCAGGGAATTTCACAAAGTTCCCTGTTTGTTTATATATTTGTATTTGTGAATAATTTAATTAACAAATAATTTGTCTCTCTTCTCATAACTTTAGGTTCAAATGAAGAGGGAGAAATTGTGGGAGAAGAGAAAGACTTTTGGAACAGTAAGAAGGGTTTCTTCATTCCGCCTTGGTACGCTCCTAGATCATGCGAGGATCGTCAAATCAAATCACAAAAACCGATTCAAACACAAAACACAAAAATCAAGGACTGTAAAAAGAAACAACTTACATCATAAAGAACAAGACGATGAAGAGAAGAAGAGAGAATAACTTCCCTTCTTGTCCTAGAGCAAAACTGGCGAACCAAAAAGAGCGCGCAAGACTAATAGGATTTTCTAGGAAGAATGGACATGGAATACTGGACCGGTTTCCACAAATCTCGCCTGTTTTTTTTATAGTTAAAAAATAATTCTAACAAATACCGCTCATTTTTCAAAAAAATAGAGTATCTATCATTTCCGCCACCAGTAGTAACGGAATATGTAGATTTTCGGTTTTTTTAAAAATTTCTCATTTGGCTGGCTAAACATGGTTAATTAGTGTAAAAAAAATACTATTTCGTCACAGGTAGTGACGGAATATGAAAAAAAAAATTTACATTTTTTTCTCGAGAAAAAATTAATTTTTTTCCCGTTCCACCAGGCGGAACACTTTTTTCACTAATTAATCCCATTTTTAAAAAATTATAAAATCCACATATTCTGTCATTACTAGTGGCGGAACAATAGAAAATGACAGATATTCCATTATTTTTAAATGAGTACTGCTTGCTGATTTATTTTTTATTAGAATGGTATAAAAAAAATTGACAAATCTCGAGCCCAATAAAGAAAGCCCAATAATATATTCTAAGAGCGGGCCCATATAGAAACTTCGTTGCGAAGAAAAGAAACCAGGCCGACTGAACTGAACACGTGTTAACTTTGAGTTAATTCTGTAGCGCGTTGAGATTCGTGTTCTCACCAGATGTCACATCTTCTCCAGTACTTAGAAAAATAACAAGAATTAACTGGAGACGAAGTTACCTTCTACAAATGGTGAAGAGTTAATTCTCGACCAAAGAGGATTCCTTAAATTCCCACGGATTCCCTCTAAATAAAGTAAATAAAATTCACCGTTAATTCCCTCCGTTTCCTCCTCATCCATTTCATTTTTCATACTTACAGAATATAAAAAACAATGTCTCCAGTGAAGAATAAAAAACTGGAGATGAATAATATGGGGCAATTATTGGTAAATTAAATGATATTTATATCTATATATATATATTTTATGAGGTATTTATTATTGAGGAAATCATTGTCCCAATTTTCGCGGGTTCCGTTAAATTAATTGTTGTCTTTCTAGTTTCAAAACGAGGATTTTTTTCTTCTCTTTTTCTACTCCGTCTCGACTGGAAACCGCCTAATTTTAAGTAGAGAGAAGAAAGCGGTGAGTGAGCGGATCACTTTACCTTGTGAATTTTTAGGGTTTGTAATCGAGAAATTTCGCCTGATTTTTGGTTTAGTTTGATTTTTACTTTGGATTAGTTGGTGATTGGTTTATTTTAAGTGTTCAGATGGTTAATTCTCTTTGATTTAACTTGTTTTGGGTTTGTTATTACCTGAATTGCAGTGTTGATTTTAGTGAAACTTTGGGGTATTTTGATGATTTGAGTAATTGTAATATGAATTAATCTTGGTTCACCGAATATTTCCTATATACAAGTTTATTAATCAGCCTAAACTGGAAATATAACCTAATTCAAAAAGGGGATAAACAGAGAGTTTTTAATGGACGCCCTGACAGTTTTTCAATTGTTTTTAATTATTACTTTCTCATATTTTAACAGAATCTAAGTTTTTTTTTATTTGAGAAATTGCCGTAGCGAATCTAAGCAATTATTTATTAATTACATTTTCTTTTTCCAGATTAGAGTATTCAATTAATCTTCTGAAGATATCTAACAAGTAAAGACATGGGTAAACTCGGTTCCCCCACGTAAGTTATTTTTATTCACCCTTATTTTCAAATTTTCTAAATTTAAAATTCTCAATTTTTTTTTTATTTTGATATTAATATTTTTTTATTTTTTATAATATTCAGTGCATTTATTAGAAATCCAAATCACAGCACGAGACTTGCTATAACAACTATTATTGGAATACTATTTGGTTTCTTCATCGGAATTTCTTTTAATTCAATTAGCATAACAAAGGTAAACTCATTTATATTATTATAATTATTATTATAAATATAATTTTGAACTTTTTAATTAATTTTTTATTTTATTTTATAACAGATTCATTTTCCTTCGAGAATTATTTCATTCATTGAGGACCGAAACACAGGACAAGCAACAGAAGCTATGCTTAATCACGCATTTAATGCTGAAAAAAATAATTCCAATTTACGCTCAACCGATGATCTGAAAGTATTATTCTCTCTCTAGTTTATAAAAATACATATATTACAATAAGTCGCATTTTTTATTACTGATTTTTTTTATTTTTTTGTTAGATTTATGTACCGTCAAACCCTAAAGGAGCTGAGAGGCTGCCACCTGGCATAGTCGTTTCTGAATCAGACTTTTATCTACGCAGATTGTGGGGAAACCCTAGTGAGGTATTTATTTATTTTATTTTTTTGACATATTTTTTTGTTATGAAATTTATTTATGAAATTATTTGGGTTAATTTATTTACAGGATTTGCCACTGAAGCAAAAATACCTCGTCACATTCACAGTGGGGTACGAACAGAAAGCAATCATTAATGCTGCTGTAAAAAAGGTAATAAAAACGATTTAAATTTTTAATCGATTTTGTCTTTATGAAAATAATTACATTAGAAATAATTATGAATTTAATTTTCATTTTTTTGCAGTTTTCTGAAAATTTCACGATTTTATTGTTCCATTATGACGGAAGAGTGAGTGAGTGGGATGAGTTTGACTGGTCAAAGAGAGCCATCCACATCAGCGCAAGAAAACAAGCAAAATGGTACAAAACTCAAATTTCAAATTCCAAATTTCAAAATTCAAAATTCAAAATTCAAACTTCAAATTATCAAATTTCAAATTCTTATCATACTCTTTAAGCAAAAAAATTCCAAAACCCCCAATATTTTCTTAAATTTACAAAAAAAACCTAATTTATCAAATTCCAAAATTGAAATTTTCAAATCTTTCAAAATTTCAAATTCTTATCATACTCATTATACGAAAATTTTCCTTAAACCCCCTATATTTTTTCAAATCCCTAAAAAGACCCTAATTTCTTACCAAATTCCAACAATCCAAAATTCAAATGATCAAATTCTCATCATACTCTATATCGGAATTTCACCAAACCCCCTATATTTTCTCAAATTCACAAAAAAACCCTAATTTCTCACCAAATTCCAAAATTCAAATTTTAATTTTTCAAATTCCATAATTTTTAGGTGGTACGCAAAGAGATTCTTGCACCCAGATATAGTCGCATCATACGAATACATATTCATTTGGGACGAAGATCTCGGAGTCGAGCATTTCAACGCAGAAGAGTAAGCAAGGGCCTTTTCGTAATTTCCAAACTCTCAGGAACTGAATTGCATAATTGTTGAGTTAATTAATTAATTTATTGATTTAGGTATATTAAGTTGGTGAGGAAACATGGGTTGGAAATATCGCAGCCTGGATTGGAGCCGAACAGAGGGCTGACGTGGCAGATGACTAAAAGACGAGGCGATAAAGAAGTTCATAAGTAAGAATATTTTTTTATTTTTTTATTTTAGTTTAAATTAAAAAAAAAAAGACTGGATTTAGAAATTGCAAAAAAGGCCCCTAGATTGTTAGAGGGGATTTAACGGTAGGGACTATCTTTTGAATTTTGGATGAACAGAGGGGCTTTTTTGCAAATTTCCCTTTGTTTAAATATGGATGATTGTGATAGAAAAGGGTAAATTTGTATTTTTTGAGCTTTTAGAAGGGGCATATTTGGTGTGTTTTGAAGTTGAGAAGGGTTAATATGGAATTTTGGAAGGGTTAATTTGGTATTTTGAGTTTTTAATTTGAGGGTATGTGTATGAAATCACCATTTAAATTGATATAAATATATTTTTTATTTAAAAGGGTAAATTTGATATTTTAGACTTCTTAAAAGGGGCAAATTTGGTGGGTTTTGAGTCTTAGAAGGGTAAATTTGATAAAATTTATATTTCGAGTTTTTTAAGGGTATATATGAAATTACAATTTAGAATTTAAATTTTATTTATTTGTATATTTTGTGGCAGAGAAACAGTAGAGAAGCCAGGCTGGTGTTCCGATCCCCATCTCCCTCCTTGTGCAGCGTATTATTTATTTATTTATTTACTTATTTATTTATTTGTTTATTTATTTATTTATTTTTATTATTTACTTGTCGTCAATTTTGTCAAAAATTTAAATTATGTATTTTTTAATTTTTTATTTATTAATTACAGATTTGTTGAGATAATGGCGACGGTTTTTTCCAGAGATGCTTGGAGATGTGTGTGGCATATGATTCAGGTTCTTTATTTATATTATTATTATTTTAACTAAATAATTAGATTTTTTTAGTGAATAAATAATTTTATTTTATTTTTCTTATTATTTTTCAGAATGACTTGGTTCATGGATGGGGTCTTGATTTTGCTCTTAGGAAATGCGTTGAGGTACTAAATTAATAAAAAAATCTCTAACAATATTATTTTTGTTTATATAACATTTTCATTTTTTTTAGATAATTTTATTTGTAATTAATTTGCAATAATTATTAATAATAATAATAATAATATTCAGCCGGCTCATGAGAAAATTGGAGTGGTGGATTCTCAGTGGATCGTTCATCAAGTTGTTCCTTCTCTTGGAAATCAAGTAATTAGTTATTTAATTAATTATGTCAAAAATAAACTTTTCATATTTCAATTTCTCTTTATAAAATTTTATTTAATTGTTTTATTTTTGTTGAATATTTTTTAGGGCAAAGCAGAGAACGGAAAAGCTCCTTGGCAAGGAGTAAGAAAAACATTTCACAAAAAAATATTTTTATTTAAATAAGAAAAATGCATTCTTATTTTTTGATTTATTTTTATATTTTTTTTAGGTGAGAGAAAGATGTAGGAAAGAGTGGGGAATGTTTCAAACAAGAATGAAGGAAGCAGAAGATGCATATTATAAGGAAATGAATATCACATTACCTAACTCCACTTAAGTTTAGACTTTAGTATATGCTACTTACATATATATGTTATATAGTTGTATTTTATATTTTATACTTTAGGTTTTGCGTTTATACTATACTAATCTTTTGATTGCTATAGATATGTAGAGATCTTGTTTGTTGTATTCCATTTAGGTTAACTAATATGATCACACCTTACAAATCGGAAAAAAAAACATCTTTTTTTTCCTACTAACATGTTTCTTTATGAATTTTCCTA
The DNA here is from genome assembly GCA_024447665.1 of Juncus inflexus. Taxonomy (NCBI): domain Eukaryota; kingdom Viridiplantae; phylum Streptophyta; class Magnoliopsida; order Poales; family Juncaceae; genus Juncus; species Juncus inflexus. The sequence goes on from JAJHPC010000019.1 coordinate 1,907,986, forward strand.
CCAACATGAAATATTTATTATTTGTATAAATACCAAAACAAACTTAAGAACTCGTTGAAGTCTCAACTTTGGCAAGACAATTTAGTAGGAGCATTATTGTCAGAATATTTTCCCTCTACAATTTGATCAAAAATGTACTTATGTAATATTTTGTATTTAGGTTTTGCATTTATACTAATATTATGACTGTTATAGATATGTATACATATTGGTTGTTGTATTCAATTTAGGTTAACTAGAGATTCACTTTCACTGTATAGATTGGAAAAAAAAAACATCTTTTTTTTCATACCAACATAACATTATTTGTATATATTTAAATACAAAAAAACCAAACTTGTTCATTGAATTTCGCTCGATCAAGAAAAAATGACACATTAGGGCCTCAAAACAAGAGAAGTAGGCGACCAAGCTAAGATTGAATTGAAGTTCCTCTGTCAAGTGGAGCAAAAGAAGTGGCAAGACATTTTAATAGCGGCATTATTGTCAGAATATATCTCCACAATTTGATCGAAAATGAACTTAATAGTATATCTCCACAATTTGATCGAAAATGAACTTAATAGTATATTTTATATTTAGGTTTATACTAATCTTTCGACTGTTATAGATATTTTGTATATATATTGGTTGTTTGGAGGTTCAATTCTCATTGGCAACAAAAATGAATGATATTTTGAGTCTTCTCCACTATATCAAAAAAATATTGGTGGTTGTATTCCATTTAGGTTAACTACAGTTTCACCTTACAAGTCCGAAAAAAATATTTTTTTCCATACCAACATAACATTATTTAAAATTATCGAATTTCAGCTTGGCAAGACATTTTAATAGGGGCATTATTGTCAGAATATTTTCCCTCTGCAATTTGATCGAAAATGAACTTATTAGCCGCTTCAGTGAAGTGAATTCCATCCCAACAGACCTTCTTCAACGGTTTATCGCATGATTTTCCGATTAATATTTGTGTATTATTCACTGTTATTGTGGCTCCACACCCCACATCTTTGTCGTAATTGTATTTCCCACCGTGCCCACAACACGCTACTAATGGATCCTCAAACCCTATAAATAAGTAAATAATATTAGTTCATTGCATAACTAACATTATATAGATGTTATTGCATTTTGTTATAACATAGGTTAATTATTTTAGTATTATATATTGAGAAGAATGGCTAAAATATTTAATTAAGTATTTGAAGTTATGGCTAAAATATTTAATTAAGTATTTGAAGTTACATGCTTAGGGCTTATCATAAATTGAATATGCATTAAAATACGTCCTATATTAAATAAAGTGCTTTCATACTTTAAAGAGAGAAAATCATCTTGTTTATTACATGACATGAATCTTAATGTATATTAATGAATAATAAATCAAGTATTAGATCTCAAATACAAATGTCATTATAAATCTTTAACTTACCATGTTTTTGGGGATTTAGAAACATCTCATATTTCACCGAATAAACATCGACATAAGTAAACTTTGCAGAAGGCAAATCTTTTCTGAGCTGTGAAACTGTTTCTTTCAATTTTAAATTGTAAAGCTGCGCCACCTCATTGAAAACCGATCCACAACCGATCGGATCCTTTTTAACTGCATATTTAGGAACTCGTACCAAAACATAAGGCAAACAACCTAACGGACCCGTGTTGTGGATCCAAAAGTATCTGCCTCCTAAGTAATGTACAATCTGCACATAAAAACAGAATATAATGTTTATTCTTATTTATGTTATATTATGGAATTTAAATGAGATTATAATTATATTGTGATGGTTGAAAAGTTATTATTTGTTACCTTTACTAGTGAGGTGAATCTATCTAAAAGATCAGGAATATATGCTTTAACATCTTCAGTTGTTTGGTTAACAAAATATCCTGATGTGAGGTCATTTTGGCCAATATCAAAAGTATAGAGGGCCTTTGAGAAAACATCTTGCGTCGGTAAAATTTCCCTATACACCCCACCTATCAATAAAAAACACACCTTCATAAATAAACACACAAAACATTGTTTATCAAATTTTGAGTTATTTATTTACCCATTTGATAGGCGAGCTGAGATCGATTTATGAACTGGTTGAACTGCCATGTTTGAACGTCAAGAGAAAATGGACTGAACCCGCCTTGAAATAGGGTTTGGTTTTCCCTTCGAATGGTAGAGCCAGCCGTGGCGAAATTTGCTCCGTGTTGGAAATTTGTTCCAATTGAATCGAGATATGCGCTTAGATATGGAAGCCCAAGACTATTTGCTAAAAAAAATAATAATGAAAAAGTTTAGTATAATTTTATTTTTAATAAAATGTGACGAAAATGTGAAAAGAATATTTTTTTGCTTGTGTAATCACTCTCTTTTTTTTGGTTGCAAGCAAAACAGAAGTATGGATGTATAAAATAAACTTTTTTTTGCGGTTTTTAACTTTTAAAAGGCCCAAATTCAGTTACAGGACAAAAGCCTAAAGATATCTTTTATTAAAGTCCGATACTTGAGTGCATTTGCTGTTGGAATATTTACCAAAATAACAAATAATACAACATTTTTTGCCCATAACATGCTAGATAAATTCTTGGACCACATTATCTAAAACACTATATGTGCACTCAAACCAAAATAGTCAGAGTAAAACTAAACAACCATATACGTGCCATGTTGTTATGTATTTAATTGTATTTCGTGACATCTAGAACTCTATATCGATTATCGTCATCATCATCATATGTCATCGATATATAAACAAAAAATTAACGACCAAAAATAGTATGTGATATAATGGATAAAAGTGTAGAATTTCAAAAATTATGAGACTTTAAGTTATGATATCTTTTAATCTTTTAACTAAAAATTAATTTAGTATTTCGATGTTGAGACATAATGTATGCTGAATATGCATATTGGTATCGAGATGTATTCGATGGAATGATTGTTGATACCTTAAGGGAGACAAAGTCACGTGAAGAAATATGTTTGTAATTGTAACAAGGCCAAAAAATGACTGTCTTATCCTCTCCTTTGTATACCCACAATCAATGTCATTCACAGTATTCATGTCAGTAAAAGTGGTATCCTATATGATTATAATATACTTTATTGTTAATATAATCTTGTTTATGTGCATAATTACATGAATTAATAATTAACTAGACAAAAGAACATTTCATCAAGTTGAAAGAATCTACTTTTTCCATCAATCTTCTCTTGAGATTTTCCAGCATTTGTTTATTGATGCAAAATGATACCATGCATAGAGAAAATGCGACAAGTTATGAAAGTGTATACGTGAAGAGAAACAATCAATGCACCAAAAAAAGTTATACTTGTTAGGTAAAGCCTAAGTTGTAACATTTATTAGCTTTGCTTTTTAAAAAATTTAAAACAATAAATAGCTTTGTTACAATAAAATTTCCTATTTATTGGATTGGACCTAAATATTTCTATTAAATCATTTATCTTTTGAAATTATATCATCATTATAAACATTTAATTCAGTTGGGGTGGATTGAAATTATATTGACATAAAATAAATAAAATTTTGATCATTCTCAATTAATTATTTTTATTATATATAGCATCAACTCACATGTCTCTCAACTATTTTCTATAAAATCATCTAACTGTGTCCTGATTCGACCCTAAAATTTCTCCCAATTTTATAACTATGTCTAACTGTTAATTAAGCTAGTAAACTTTGACTTCCTAGTTAGAAATTTCAATATCAGTCTATAATTGAGACATAATCTAGTTTATTGAGTGAAAATAACAATAAATTAAATGTCACGGGTTCAAATCTCATTGACAGGTAAAACTGAAAGTGACACAAAAAACCTCTTGATTCAACAAAAAAACAATCAACCTATAAATAGTTGATAAATACTAAACCCATGAAGTCAATAACAAAATATATAATCAATCTTTAGTTAGTTGGTAATGAATAAATACTAACCTATGAAGTCAATAACAAGGCGGCCATCGCAATATCGCCCGGCCGGCCGGCCAAAGAAGGTCTCCCCATTTGGCGGAGGAGCAGCACCAAAAGCCGCAGAGAGGCCGCCTGTGTCGGAATTGGAGTCTCCAAAGTTGAATATTGCGGGAAAATCGCAAGAAGAAACATATGATATGTTTATTATTAGAAAGATGTTGAGAGTAAGATTGAGGAGAAAAAATGGGGGAGAAGAAGCCATTGAATGAAGGAAATGTTTTGAGGGAGAAATGGGAATGAAAGGGAAGTGTGGGGGATGGAGAATATATATTTGGAAATGGAGGTGGTAGGCAAGTCTATTTCTACACATTTCTTTTATGGATGTTTTTATGTATTTTAGTTAGATGTTTTTATCGGTTGTTAAATACATACAAACTGAGTGTAGATTTGAGAATCTGTTTTGGTCTTTTAATAACAAAAAAAATTTAGATGTTCATGCTAAAACTTAATACTGGAAATGTGACATATTATTATTGTTACAACTTGATTCAAATAGTTTACACGGTGTACAAATTTTGATACTTCTACATGCATGTGTATAATATTTAAATTAAAAATACAATTTTTACGTATATAAAGTATAAATGTGACTTAATGAGATTAAGCACATAAATAACCAACATACATGATGGATGTGGGTCATGCGAAGTGTCACGGACTTTTATCATCTTAGTATGGTAAGATTCCCCTGTCTTAACAAGTGCTTTCATTTTAGTAAGACTCAGCTGAAAATGAAATAAGATGACAAGACTCTCAGCTGAAAATGAAATAACATGCCTTCTTCTGTCCCCATCTATGTTGCACCGATACGGATACGCGCGTCATATCCGATACGATACGAATACGACGATACGGCAATTTCAAAAAATTTCTGGACACGATACGTCTAATATATATATTATTATATTATTAATTATATATCTAAAAATTTTAAAAATATAAAAAATAACTAAATATGATAAAGAAAATGACAAGAAAAGAACGAGAGTGAGAAATTAGAAAAAAATTATTTTTTTAAATAAAGAAGAGATATGATATCGTCTTTAGTTATGTTTCTCATGAGTTAGTTTCATTAATAAAAAAAGAATAAAATAATATTAAAAAAGTAGGTTTTAAAAAAGATCATTTTTAACAAAATAAATAAATAAATAAGCAAAAATGGAATTATAGAAAAAAATAAAAATTAAATTGCGATTTAAAACATTGGACCGTGTCCTCAGCCGTGTCCTGCCGTATCGGTGCCGTATCGGAGCCGTGTCCGAAAGTCAACATATATTAAAATATTCGGATACGTCACGTGGCGTGTCCGAAACGTATCGATGTCGTATCCGTATCCGATACGTATCCGATACGCATACGACTGATTTTTTGAAGTATCCGCGTAACATAGGTCCCATTCATTCCTCTACTTTACACACGCGTGCCAATTCTACTGAATAATTCACATCCAAACTTTACAATCATTATTAAAACAATTATAACCATGATTAGTTTATATGTAACTTACAAGTTAACAATGTCTAAGACCCTCAACAATATTCACCTTTACAACAAATTTGGACTGTTAGTTTTCGGTCACGAGACTGGCCTCTTATGCAAATTTGTCAGTCTAAACAAAACAAAACAAATTTCTCCGGCGCCTCAAACTTCAAAATTCCAAATTGGAATTTCCAATTCGTCTTTTTTCTTTCCCACGGCCCAATCACACACCTCCAAATTCAGTACTGACTCAGTATTTCATTTCCCGTATTTCCTAAAATCCAGGAATCCATTTCCCGGATTTGGGGCTCACCTTTTCTCATGGGTCCACGTGTGAGACGCTCCTCACATTAAAGGCCCAAAAAAGGAAAAATTGAATTGAATAAAAAAGGAAGAGAAAGTAGCCGTTGTGGCTTCTCAAAAGGGTATCCGTTATCTATCTTGCTTGATTTACGCACTTAATCAATCTCTCCTCTCTTTCTCTCATTCTAGTGACCGTTAGCCCTCCTTTCTTTTCAAAAAACTCAAATCAACACACACACAGAGAAGTAGTAAAAAAATGGTGGCCAAAACGCCGACGAAGGAAAGAAGGGCGTTGATGGCGCTCAATTCCAATCAAGTCCGTGAGACATTAAAGAAGGTGGGTTTCAGTTTCTACCGTGGATTTTTTTTTGAATTTTTTCTACATTTGAAGTGAATTTTTTCTTCGTTTTTGAATTTTGGAAGGTGGATAAGTGCATGGCGAGATTGCAAGAGCTACAGTACACAGTGACGGGCGGATCTAAGGTCGTGTCTGGTAAGAGTCTCAGTCCGAGAAGCACGAGAGGTTATTACAGAACCAGTCTCAGATGCAAGCAAGAAACAGTCAGGTTTGTAATTAAACCTAGTTTATTTCTTCAATTTCGGTTATTCTTTTCATGAATTTGTTCAGTTTGGATTATTGTTCTTCTGTTTTGTCTGGTCTTCGTTTTCTGAAATTGTAATTAAGCCTAATTCCTTAATTTCGACTCTCAATTAAACCAGTCTCAGATGCAAACAAGAAACAATTAGGTTTGTAATTAAACCTGATTTATTTATTCAATTTGGGTTATTTTTTTCATGAATTTCTTCAATTTTGGTTTGTTTTCTTCTGTTTCGTTCGATCTTCTTTTTCTGAACTTGTGTAACTAAACATAATTTCTTAATTTTGGTTCTGGATTGATGAAATTGCAGGATGAAAGGCAGCACTCCAGCTAAGAAATCCCCAATTGGGAAATTTCAAGGATCTACAAACAGTAATTCATTCCCCCCCTTCGCCTTCAATTAGCCAATTAAAATTCAAAAATCCAATCAAATTCAAATCAATTTACAAAACCTCAATAATTTCTCTTCAATTTCGCAATAAAATTTTAAAAATCGAATCAAATCCAAATCAATTTACAAAATCCTCAATAATTTCTGTACAGGTGATTGGAGACAAACTTCATTACCAGCAATGCTTTTGGGAGAAACGGTAGTTGAAATCCTCCAAGCGAGCCAATTCGCCAAAAACCTGGTTTCCAAATCCCAACTTTCCCAAGATCCAAGAACTCCAATCCGGGTTAGGAAAATCCGGGAAACCAATTCCCAATTCCAAACTCCTCTTCGTTTGAGACGCACAAGAGAGAAACAAAACCTCAAGAACAAGATCCAAGAATCAAGATCCCCAAAAAATCGGGTTTTAACCCGATCAAGAATCCAATTCAAATCCATCTCTCCAAACCCTAACCCTAATCGAGCTTCGGTCTCAGCGAATCGCGTCTCGCCGAAAAATCGACCGTTTGCTAAAAAAACGGTGTTATTTCCAAACCCTAGTTTCGTACCTTCTTCTCCCGTACCGGCCAATCGTACCGGTACCAAAATTGTACCTAAAACGAGCAAAATGGTACAAACGCCACATAAATTCGTGATTAAATCACCCCCAAAATGTTTGGGCACTCAATTGAGGTACCAAAAGGCCGTACCAGTTGTAAAATCGCCGGTACGGAAAGAACCGGTAATGGTACCGGTTGAGAAACCGAGACGGTGCTCTTTTTCGCCGGTAAAAATGGTGGCGAGATTTGTTTCGCCTCTAAAAGGGAGAATTTCGCCGAGACGGAGTTTTGGGGGTTTAGGGTTTAGTGGGTTGAAACAGAGGCCGAGTTCAAATTCAAATTCAAATTCAAATTTGAAAATTGGAAAAAATATGTGAGTTTGATTTGACGGTTTGGTTTTGACGGTTTGGTTTGAGTGTGTCAAATGAGGTTGACAAAAGGAAATTTATTGAGATTCTTTTTATGTTTAGTTATGATAATAAATTAAGGGTTGGTAATGTGAGATTAAAATTGTGTTATGTTGATGAATTATTTGTAAGTTCTTTTTGCAGATATTAACTTGTTTTTTCTAAGTTTTAATATTGTTAATAAACTTAGAGGTTTAGTTTTAAATAAATTAGTAATGGTAATGTGAGGTTAAAAATTAAAATTGTTTATGTTGGTGAATTATTCTAAAATGATTAAAAAACCAAATAACTCGACTAAATTTGCAACTATTTTTGCGAAATAATTAATATAAAAATTCCGACAAATTCACATGCGCTTTTTATGTTACAACACTATTATTTTCTCTTTTTACTGAAAAAAAAAAAAAAAGCAAAATCTTTCCATAAAATTATCAAAATTTCTTCTAAAGATTCTAACTAACTCCTAGTTCTTATTCCCCCAATAAATAAATAAACAATCCTCTAAAAAATAAAACTAAATTAAATAAATCACTAATATCACAAAGAAACATTTATACTCAAGCTTGAATCAGTAGAAATTATCTCATTAATCTTTTCAGCCGTTGGGTGGTCCCCACATTCAACTTTTATTCTGAGTCTCAAAGGCTTAACAAACACCAAATCCTTTAAAGACTCGTCAAAATTTCGGATTTGAAATCCCGGTTTCTGAAATTCAGGATTTAAAATCCCGGTATCCAAAATCCTAAGAATGCTGGATTTCATTTCGTCTGGATTATCGCATTGTTTTGATATTTTTAGATACAACGCAGCAGAAACAACCACCTGGTTTGAATTAATTAAATTGAATAAACATAGAAATTATAAATTAATGTTAGAATTAAAAAATGTGAAAATATATTTATGAAATAATAAAATATATTTTTATACCTCGCACGTGCCTGGACTAATATTGAGAGAACAATCGAAATAAACATTACTATTTATATCATTATTGTTATTAGTAATATTAGAAATAATTAAATTTTCTTCATCATTATCATTATCATTTGAATTTTCATCTTCTTTTTGAGTAAATGCAAGATTATCTAATTCATCAAACCATTGTTGCGCCACACCAACCTAATTAAAAAAAATAATATAATCTCAAAATACTAATTATCCCAAAAAATATATTAATAAAATAAATCAAAAAAAGGATTACTTTTTCTTGATCTGATACTTGATTTTCTGATTGAAATATTTCAGAAGCAGAGCCTCTAATTTGTCGCCAAATATTATTTTCTTCTAATTTAGACGCCATTTCGGTACCAATTGGTATGTTTATAAACACTCTTATATCACATTTTCCTGTTTAATTGTTAAAAAATAAATAAATACATTAATAATTTCATAAATGAAGAAATTTAATATTAAATTTTTACCCGGCAGGACTTTTACAGAGTGGATATGTTCTTCCCCATTTTGGACTGAATTACTGAAAAAATAATAATATTTTAATAATATATATATTAATTATAAGGGTAAGAAATATATTAATATTTATATACTTTGTATAAACTCTCTCAAGTGGGCAAATAATCCAATGAGGCAATCCAAGTGCTCCAAATTTCGAAATTTGAACGCATGAAATAGATTTCGAGTCCAAATTGTATTTCATAATCCTTTTTCCATCTATATAAAAATTAAAATAAATAATAAAAAATAGGAATTAAATCTACTTTAATTATATTATACGTAATATACTATATAATTAAAGAAAAAAAATAACCTGTTTCACGGAATATTATATGATTTTCAAAGCTCGCAACGGATGAAAAAAGAGAAAGGGCGTTTTGGTCATTTTCTATATTTAAATTATAATTAGGGTAAATATTTTTGAGCAAAGAAACCCTCTCTTTTATTATATCCTCACATAACTCCATTATACTTGCTTTCCCTTCAAAAGACAAATAGATAGTTTTCTAATTAAATTTTTCAAATTCTAAAAGTATAAATTATTTTAAAAAAAATAAAGAAATACTAAACCTTTAATAATATCTTTTATCGAACCATTGGCAACATCTAAAACCCACGAAACCTCAAACCTGAAACAAAAATTATTAAAATATAATAATTAAATAAATTGAAAAAATTGAAAAAATAATAATAATTAAATAAATGAATTTAACAAAAAAATATATAAATAAGTTAATAATACAACAAGTAAATAAATAAATTAAATAAAAATAAATATATATTAAAAAATATAATAATTAAACAAATTAAATGACAAAATAAACCGATAAAGAAAATAAAAAATAAATAAATATATAAAATCTTACTTTCGATCAATAATTAAAAGATTACTTTCATCATTATTTAATTCAATTAAATGCCATGGAGATTCAATCTCTGACGCATTAAATCCAGTCTCAGAATCTCGCGATTTAATATTAATTTTTTCATTTTCCAATCCGAGTTTACTCAATATCCATTCCCATGTAGAAGCGCGCTTTTCGATGCACGTGGGGTAAATTGTTTCTACCGTCCTATTTTGCAAATCAGCCCTTCTAATTCCATTATTCTGTAAATTTAAAAAAGAGGAATTAAGAAAACGGTCTTATGTTTACCCTATCTTCTGAGATATTAAAAAAACTAACTTTTAAAACATTGAAACGAACTTTTAAAATCTAACTTTTTATTTTGAAAAACGCCTTAATTTTAATGTTTTATTTCAAATTGACCCCATAACTCATTTTTAAAATAATAGAGAAATAATAAATACGTAAGCACCTTGAAATAATAAATAAATAATTTGAAAAATGTGTTAATGTATTATTTATCATTATTTGTATATTATTTGTACATTATGTAAGTTTTTCTTGAAAATAAAAGTTGGAGTTAAGGGGTTGAGAAATTTAAAATTTAGGGGGGTTTTGGAAAATGGAAAGTTAAAACTTAAAAGTATATTTTTCATTATTTCAAAAGTTAGGTTTCTTTTATTAAATGTATGTTTTTTTTTCTGAAAAAAATTATATAGACTGTACGATAATATGGAAAACGAAATTTAAATTTGAAAAAATATTAAAAATAGTACAAACCTCAGAATCAATAAAATAAAGGGAATCTGAAATATCACAATAATAAGAGGAAGCAGGAAATGAAAGTTTTGCGAATTCAAATTCTCCATCTTCAAATCCGCGATTTGAATCTCCAATCTGTAATTTTCAAAATTCAAAATTTGAATCGTAAAAAGGAGGTAAAATTAGAATTAATCAAGTTAATTAAAGTAAAAGGAAAAAGATAATTCTTACATAATCTAATATTTTTCCGTTAATGTTGGTTATTATGATTCGATTATTGTAACTGTCAGAAATGAAAATACGCCTCCCATTTTCGTCAATACAAATAAATTCTGCAATTATGAGGTAAAATATAATTATTAATAGTATATTATTTTCATTATTTTAGCTTATTAAGTAAAAATATTTCAGAAATATATTATACCTGGATTGTAAGCGAGATATTTTCTGAAAGAATTAAAGGATAAATCTGAATCATTTTTCCCTCTTTCAAACTGATCATGATTTGAATTTGTAGAAATAGAAGAGAAATACAATCTTCTTGCATTTAATTCTATGTTTCTCAAATCAAATGCACAAGAAGGAATCAAATGTGCAGGTAAAAATCCAACATTTTGAAATTTATAAAACAAAAATGAAGAGAGAGAAGAAACTGATCCTCTTCTTGATTTTGCTGAAGAGAGCAGTAACCTCAACACTGACATTGTCAGACAAATTTAGAGATAATTTCACACTTTCCTGTTTAATTAACGAATAATTAACAGTTGAAAAAGAACAGAATTAGTGTGTGGTAATTGAATAAGCATTTCGTCGAATACCTTGCAGGCAACCTCATTACAGCCAAAATCGATTCTTAAAACACCTCAAAACTGTTTAAACAAGGGAAAAAAAATAAGAGGAAGAAGAATTGGATCAATTAAAGAGTGATTAAAACACGATTTAAATTGCAAATGTTTGTAGTAAGATGCATTAATCATAATCAGATCGGGTAAGAAGAAGAAAGAAGTGAAAAAAAGAACAAACATCTATTGAGAAGAAAAAGCGTACAGATTGAATAAAATCAACGGTTCGATTGAATCCACGTAGACAGTTGGGTATATACGGGTTTCGGATAGAAAGGATCCGAATCCGAATAGATGAGAGATATTTCTCTCCAGTTATTTAACACTGGATATGTCCAGTTATTTTAGTAATGGGTTGAAAGTATTTGGGCTTTGAAATAAGCAAGGGAATGAAAGCATTAATGCAGAAATAACATTAATGCTTTCGTTAATGGCAATTATCACCGAAATAAAAGCGTAATTATCAATAATGCAGAATATAATTGGATATATATTCTTAATCAGGATTGAAAGCATTTAAGACTAATACATACATTCAGCACCAATGGACAAAAAAATTGAATCCAAACAGAATTAAATACACATTAAATTACAGGGATTCAAATAGCAAATTTTGGAATTCATCAGTTCATTGAGATAAAAATAATCAACCAAGTTCGTCTGAAATCATGAAAATATCCAGGCTACAGATTATTAGAAAGAAGATATGACATTTTCCACATGCAAAACTCGCATGAAAACTCATATTTTAACCCACGGATAAATTCGGCAATCTACCCTCTCTAAATCTACTTTATTTAGATAAACTGATTTAAGTCGCTCAACTCTTGCACGGATCCAGGATCCTCTTATTTCTTCTTTAAAAGAGAGGAAATACGTTCGGTTTGAAATATCAAGAAAAATCTCTCCAACTTATGGAAAATCAGACTTTTCAAATCCCTGCATCTGAAAATACACAGCCAGGCATTTACGAACAGGATATTCCTCTGGTGCTCCCAATTTCAGGAGAGGGTACTTAGGCCTGGAACCTGGCCTTAATATATTGCAACTGAACAAATAAACAAATGACAAAAAAATAATAAATTGTAAGTGAACGAATAAGCAAATGACAAAAATTGTGAAAGCTTTGTTTTTAGAGAGAGACAATATGTGCTACACAACAAAGTTGAAGTGCATATTTTGAAAAAGATGATTTTTTCAGACTATTATAGAAAGCTTCATGAGTTCTATTCAGGTAATTATTCATATTTTTATTTTATTTTTTTTGTCTTTTTTCCATTTTTTTGTCTTAACTTTTCTTTTTCACTCATTTTATTGTACAACTATTGTGAAGCTCATCCCGAACGTTGCCAAGAAATCACGCAATGTTCCTTAAATAAAACATTGTATGACCGAATATAGGACGAATAAGTGGTTGTTTTCATTGGATCACCTCAATTCGGGTATGTCCATCAAATTTTTAAAGACCTTGAAAATCGGATAGTTTTTCGGCATTTGGTGTAAGGAAAGGGGTTTGTCTCATGCAGACTATAGAAGCGATGAGACTGCAATAGATGTGCCCTCTAAATAACGTGATATCCCCTTACACGACCACCATGTTCTGAACGCATGATCTCGTTAAAAATTTCTTCACCAATAGAAATTGCATCAACTTCTTCATTTTGCATACGCATCTCCTTTAGCGGATTCGCCTCAAGTTGTTAAAAGATTTAAAATTTGAACTTGAATTGTATTAATACCTTAAATTTTCTACTAATATGACTGAAAACAAAACAAAATATAATCATTAAGATATAGAAGTAAAAAAAATATAACCATTTTTAGTTTCATTGATTCACATTGATCGTATAAATCATTCTTTTTCTTATGTGCTTCTTTCCACCATGTAAGTCTCTCAATTTTTTTGCATTTTTAGCATTATCTTGTAGAAAAACATTAAAAAAAAATACACAATAATCATCTCTTTAATTTTTTTGTATAATAAATAATTGAAACAATATGTAAGAACTGTAATTACCAACTTTTTTATTTCCTTGCACAACTTTTTTTTACCAAGTGTATGATAATGATTATGCTTCTTTGCATTAAGTGTGTTCTTATTCTTTCTAGAAAGAGAAAACAAGGAAAAAAAATTATGAATCATAATTAATAGTAAAATAATAGAAAAAAAAACATCAGAACTTATGTGAGTAACTTGCAGTAGAAAAGTAAAATTGTCTTTATGAAAGATATGCAATTAACACTTACATTACTTATAATCATAATCTGCTCCTTTGAGATGATTTATTAATTCTCTCTGTGCTAGTAAAATCACGCACTTCATCCTCATCATATTCATCAAATTCATTTTTTTTCATCCCACACATTGTCCTCATCATTCTCATCCAACAAATCTGTCCTCATCCCATGTCTCCGATTGTGAAATTGTAACTTACTGAGAGGTGTGACAGTGCAACCGTTTGAACTTTCTGGCCACTAGTCATGCAACTTTTGTTCAAAAAAATTAACCAACATGGCATTAATTGTTTATTTATAATCCAAAACTAATTCATGGAAAATTATGAATAACATCAACTATAGGTTCAGTTAGACCCTCAAAGCATCACCTTCACCAAACCAGCCTAACAATTTCTCCTCTCTCTGGAGCCTGAAATTATCAAATTAAAAAAAGTTAACAAATATATAAAAATTAACTCATAAAGATAAAACAAAACAAGCTGTAGCCTATAGGCCACTTCACTTGAGAAAAAGTAAAAATTTCAGAGCTATTAATTAATGAGACAGTATTTTACCAAAACAAATAGTATAAAGATTAATAAGTAAGCTGCGTCTCTCTCAGATTTATATGGGCCAAAAGTATATAATCAATAGCCCATATATATTTAGGCCGAGACAAAATCCAGGATTCCAATTCCCACTTTTATTCAAATTCAGGATACCGGATCCCTGTTTTAGTGAGAAAAAAACTCGACGCAGAAGGGGAATTCAGTACTTCGCCGTTCTTTCTTCAGTAAAAATGACGCAAAAGTGATATTTCATTTAATATGTTGAGCTTTGATGAATTTGGATCAGTTATGATTTAGTTTTGAACAAAAATTTAGTTCAAAAGTAGTAACAGAAAAACTGAAATGTCTTGCAATTTTAGCTGGTTCCTATTTCAAGTCCGGTTGTGCAACCAACAATAACCCAAAATATTCAAAGTAAAGCGATGGTTTAGGGTCATTAATATGCATGAAATAGTCAAAATATAATACACGAATTGAATATCATGCATTTAAATTTACATATTTCTTTGTTACATACTTTTAAAATACTGAAGTATTTCTCAAACTGATAACACAAATTATTAATTAATACATATCATATAATTGTCTATTCATATGAGATTAAATTATAAATTGAAATCAATACATTATGATAAAATAAACAGGATAAAATATTGGAAAGGGACAAAATAATGCTATAAATTATATTTTTGAAAGAAAACAATACTAAATTGATTTTTCAATAAGAAAATACTAAATTGCATTCTTAATTATTAGTAGGCCACATTATCTTTATTTTTTTCAATTGAATTAAATGTTAGGATATATTGTTTCATTACAATATAATAATTTCAGTACAAAAGAATTGTATTAATAGCTTGTTAGATTTTCTTTTACTTCTTTAACATGGAAAATATTCAAAAACTAAACACCTCCTTTAACAAAAATTAGAAAAAAAAAACCCATCTCTTTTCACAAACATAAAAAAATTGATTCACATTATATCTCACTCAGAATCTGAAACTACAGTATAATATTCATTTTCATCAATCTTGTAAAGTTAGGATATATTGTTAGGATATATTGTTAGGATTCAACTACAGAAAAAAAAATGTTAGGATATATTGTAAAGTTCACTCATCGTAATATCTCTTGCAATAGAGGTATCCGGGTGAAAAATCAGGGGATACGCTATAATCTTGATGATGACTCTTCTATTATTGCCTAAAGAATCTCTGATTATAAAGGCAATAGCTCGTTTACCAAATGAGTCCAATGAAAAGTCGCTCCAACCATAGTAGTCCAGCTTGAGAGAAGGATTTCGCACTGTAGATAATACGACGGAATGCTGAATTGGGCTTCTTTAGTAGGAGTGTTTCGGCATCATCCCATCAACTCAAAAATTGTCGGTTTAAATTTCAACCATCACTAAATTAGCCTAGTGGTCATGATTAGGTCCGGCCCCAGGCTAAGGCTCAGTAGGCCGGGACCTGGAGTCCAAATTATAAGAGGGTCCAATATAATATATAGTGTAATATACTGAACAGTTCTTTCATGATTGCCGAAGCACTATGGACAAAATTGTACATTAGCCACTACAACTTGTGAGCTTGAACCCAAATGAAAATGTTCCTCTAGATGCAAGTTGATTTCAATCGTATTTCGCAACAAGGTGGTAGATGAGAGAATTATTATTCAAAATTCTACTCTGGTTACAGCTCAAGGATGTATCAGTATTGCAAGTGGATAATGTACTTCGAGGAGAATTTCTAGCTGTAGGTAGGGCAATGAAAGAGGTATTTTCTTCTCAGATAACTTGGAGGTGGTGACTACTCTTAATTCAGATTGTTCATTGAATGATATATCTTTATCATCTTGGATAGCAATTCAGGAAGCGCGAGAATGTGTCTTATGGAAACGAAGGTTGAAGGATCCGACATTTCGACATATTAAAAGGTCAGAAAATTTTGAAGCCGGCTATTTAGCAAATTCATCGAGAACCCTGTCTTTCTCCTACGCAGATAGTGTGATGCCTTATTTTTACTCATGACGAGTTTTCTTGTCATTTTAATCAACATGTTGAGATGTATTTTCTTTTAGTATTATCATTATTTTCTTTTGTTTGTTTTGTCGTATCATTATTTTTTTTGTGTAACTCTTGGCTTTTGGCCTGTCGTTTTAATAAAATTACCTACGGGTTTGTCAAAAAAAAAATTTATAAAAATTATTGTTGGATGAGAACCATTGATCTTCAATCCAATGGTTAAGAAGAAAGGGTTAATCATTAATCCATATAAGCCTGCTAGTCTTGATATTGTCTAGAGAAAAATGATGATTTGGCACGTTCTAGTAAAGTATTGTAGAAAAATGGTTTTAGGATTATATGTATTAATAGATATGAGTTAGAAAAAAGTGTTTTTGCAAAGAGCCCTAAATATTTACACCTATTCTAAAAGTGCAAAATAAAATCTGTATCCTATAAAAACTAAAATGAAAAGAAGAAAAGAAGAAATAAACACATCCTTCCGAAAATATAAAATAAAAAAATTGATATGTTTACAAACATTAAAAATGTCATTCACATTATTTCTCTCTCAGAGTCTGAAACTACAGTATAATATTCATTTGAGCAATTGTAATAGTTTACTCATATAAATGTCTCTTGCAATAGAGGTATTTGGGTGAAAATCCGGGGGATATGCCGTAATTTTGACGTAGATCGGACCATACTTGCTCTGAACATTTCTTTCTTGGTCACCAAAGCATTTCGGAGTGAATTGCACATCATCTGATACAATTTGTGAGCTTGAGCCTAAAGACAAACATTCCTCCAGATGTAGACTGATTTCAATGGAACATTGTATCGGCAGAGCTACAAGAGATTTGGACAGGGGAAGCACACCCCTTTCACCAGAGTTGATGATAGCACAATTATCCTTTTTCTTTCTGAATAAAGTTGTTTCTAAAGAAGGCATTCCTATGATGGAAGCACAATTATCCTCTTTCTTTCTGAATAAAGTTGGACAGGGGAAGCACACCCCTTTCACCAGAGTTGATGATAGCACAATTATCCTTTTTCTTTCTGAATAAAGTTGTTTCTAAAGAAGGCATTCCTATGATGGAAGCGTCAATCCTACCATAGATCCTGGGGCGATGATTCTGTCTAAAAATTGTTTCAGGCATCTTGATTTCTACTGATATCAGCATAGATTTTCGCAAAATTGCGTAGGTTATAAGCGCGTAACCATTCTTTCCTTTAACCTTCCTAATTAATGTTTGATCAAAGAGGGGTTGCGGTACATTGAATATATGTCCCAATGCAATGCCCCTTTGCTCACTTCATGACCGCCGTTTTTGATGTCAAGCTCGATGGAGAAACAATCATATCCTAGGTTGGCTATCATTGGGCCCGTCAATGTGACACTTTCCTGTTTATTTATTTGTTTGTTGATAAAAAAAAGAATTAGATGGCCGCACTAAATTGTTGAGGCTATAAATATATTATGTTATGATTATACATAAAAATAAAAAATTAAGCATTTCAACCTAGGGTTTGATATATAACAAAATGCAATGATATATTAGAGAATTCTAAGCATGCAATGATACATTAAGCATCACACACTAACATGGGGCCTGATTCTTTCTGGACTTTTATTTGTCCTTCTGAAAATCTCAGAGATGCCATATGAAGAATGAATAGTTATCATGCCATGTATATTAAGTTTTCTCCTCCTTTTGGTATTATAATGGATGTTAACCGCGAAAATTTCTACGAGATTTTCCCCTTTTCCTAATCCTTGTCCAAACGGGATTTTTGTGAAATCATTCGCCCGCTCATTCGTCTTACTCCAGGATTTGGAATTTTTATTTTCCACCTGCATCCCGTCTGAGCTTGTTTCCTCATCCAACCTAGGATCACATGTCTTTTCTGACGGAACTATTCCTTCTCCTTCTAACTGTGGCTCGATGAAATTCTCCTCCTCATTATCACTACGTGTATGTGGGCAGATCACAGAGACTGGATCATCCTTATAAAATTGCTGTTTTTTTGTGGTTGTATCAAAAGATGAAACAATTTTCTGCTCACTGTATAGGGATGCCATCGCTGTCATATCGGACTCAACAATTGAAAATTTTGAGTGGACAACGTGAGAGTGGGGATTTTTATGGGCTTGTTACTAGGTTATCGCGTTTGAATAGTTATGACGTCGATCTCCAACAGCAATGAATCTGGATTAGCTGAGAACTATAAAGAATAGAAGACAATATTGGTAGAAACGGAGTAACAAACTAAAGGTGGAGAATCGAAGAGACAATACATTAAAACTAAATATAGCTTACGGTTTAGCACAATTGTTTTTTTCCGTGTTATTTAACAGAAACAAGTTAGGATACTTCAACCAATTTAATCTTAAGCTTTTGATGTTAATCTTTATCATTCTCTTCTAACGAGATCTTACGAGGTTAAGGTTTAAAGGAGGAAATTTATTTAATAATGGTCTGTCAATTGAAATGAATATATTCTTAAAATATATAGGACAAATGCCATGTATGGATATTATAGCAACATGAAGATTACGGTCTTTCTTTTGTTTAAAATATGTAGATAGTATCAGGCACATTATGCAAGAAAAAAATAAGGCAAAATTAACGCAATACAAAGAAACTCAATCGTCTTTGAGAAGGGAAATCCGAAATCACGACGGGGTCGGTAGTAACCCCATAGCGACGGATTGAAAATATATACTGTTTTTTCGAGTTTCTATATACGCTATATGTTGTTTTCGTTATTTGAAAATATACACTGTTTTACCGAATGAATTTTTATATACTGTTTGTTTTTAGTTTATATGTGTTTTTTAGTTTTTATATATTGTCGTGCTATAGCGACGGATATATACTGTCGTGATATATTAGGTCCCTTTTGAGAATATCAGAAGTCCATAACATTGACACAATTTGATTTTGACACAACTTATTATGACTATTTCCTATCAATAAAATAAAATCTTTTATTTTATCCTGTGTTGTACGGACACAGACACGAGTGCCGTGTCTGACACGACACAGACACGGCAATTCTAAAAAAAATAGACGACACAATATGTTATATATATATTATTATATTTATTTAAATATTTTATATACTATTTATGCCAATTTTTATTTATATTAAAAGATTAAACATATTATTTTCATATTATAATTAGAAAGTTATAAGTAATATTTTATAATGGATATAATATGCACGACATTTGAAATTGCACTTCTACACGTGCATGTATGATATTTGGCATTTTACATAAGTTTTAATTGTTTATTCCCATAATTACTGGAATAGAAAAGTGAAATGAAATAGTCTCGAAAATAAGGGAATGATGAATTAGTACAATAATTGAGCGAACAAACTCAATGTACATTCCCGAGAAGTGTCATGAGTAGTGTCTGAGAAATGTCCTAAATTTTTTTAATAATAAAATATTTGACACGTTACGTGGTGTGTCGCACACGTGTCTGAGAAGTGTCCGAGAAGCATTGGTGTCCAACACGTATCCGACACGAACGCGACCAGATTTTTGAAGTGTCCGCGCAACATTGATTTTATCTAATGTGTACTATATTTGATATGATAGGAAATAAAGGAGAAAAAATAGCGGCTACAAATTATCAAAGATAAATTAACTTTGTTTTTTGAGAAATTTTGGAGAGGGTTTTTATAATTGCCTTCCGGATGTATGCATTTACTAGGGATAACTCTGCGTGATTATTCCCATTACTAGATTATCAAATCAAATATAGAGGTCATGCTGTATGAAAAATCAATTTTCAGTTGACCTGGTGCTTCCAATGCAACTTTGAACTTTGTGAGAACTGATATTTTACTATCTATATGATGTTGTATGTATAAGTTGAGTAAGAGGTAGAGTGTAAATATTCATTTTCTGATATTTCTTTATATATCGGGTACATATACAAATTTGCCTTTTTTGTCATATTCGACAACGTATACAATATCCATATCCATTCTATTTATTTTTTCATTACAAATAGTTACATGTTTAGAAGAATTTGATCAATTTATTGTACCTCCTTTAGGTGGCACCAACTCTAACTTTTTTGTTTTCAATCACGGATTCTTCTTTGTTTCATTGAGTCTTCATCTTGTTCACGCTTTGTATCGTGAGTTGGGTCGCTAGCCTGATAACCTCCTTTCTCCCTGGCTAAATTGAGCGAACCAAACTTCTCTCTGCATTCCTCCTTCGCGGGGCAAGTCACTAGCCTGATTTTTCTCTTTCGTCTTGTTTGTCGCCACCTGCGACGCGCGTATTAGTGATAGCGGTAATTATAACCGCCTTCGGGACTCGCTCTCTTCTGATTAGTTGTGAATGTGTGCTGCATGGAATAGTGCGTGTAAAGAATAATGCACGGTAGTTACAAGGTCGTAGCGTGCGAAGAATAGTGCGGGGCTCAGGTGCTCGGTGTCTCGGAAGTGGTTTATCCCTAGATCAGTTGTCTTTATGATTATAGTCGTCAGGGCCTATGAATTTGTACATGAGACATGGAGGTTTGTCTTTTGATTTTTCTTCACTTGTTTCTTGACCCCCAGTTAGGTCGTTCCCACCTTCTGCTCATGTTTTCGGTTTGTCTGGCCCCCTTGGCTCATCTTATGCTACTTCTTGCGTGGTTTACTCGCCTGGGTCTATTGGATCGTCTGGTTCTCCTCTTGAGTTGTCGTCTCCTACTCCAATTATGTAGAACGTCTCCGCTCCTGGCCTTGCGGAGTTCTTTATGAAGTTGAACTCTACCTTATCTTCTCCCAGGTTAAATGATAGTCGCCCCTTCTTCACATTGATTATCGTGCCAACGGTCACTAGGAAGGGTCTTCCTAGTATGATTACCACAAAGTCTACCGGGATATGAGTCTCTCCCACTCGTACCGGTACATCTTCCACTACCCCCTCGAGATACCTCACTGATTTATCCGCCATGGTCAGGGTCATTGTCGTTTCTTCCAGATCTCCGATACCAAGCCCCTTGTAAACAGACAATGGCATCGGGTTTACGCTCGCTTCTAAATCGCATGGTGCTCGATCAAATCGCTCCTTGCCGATGTAAAAGTGTATGGAGAAACTGCCTGGATCCTTCAGCTTTAGAGGTTGCTTATTCTGTATGATCGCACTTCATTATTCCGTGAGCGCGATATTATCGAAATCTTCAATCTTTCTCTTGCTGGACAGGATTTCCTTTAAGAGTCTAGCGTATGCCGGCATCTGGGTAACTATGTCTGTGAAGGGTAGCGTGACATTGAGCTTTTTTAGAACTTCGGCGAATCTCGTGATTTGCCGATCTAGTTTGTGTCTGACTAACCTTCTAGGAAATGGTGGGGGGTGACTTGTATGGTGGTGATGGTTCTTAATCAGGTCCTAGTGGTGACGAGGGAAAGTTTTTGTTAGGTTTTTCAATTATATTCGGGACTTTGGTTGTCGTCGCGAGTTCAGTATGGCTCGCCTCTTTTGAGAAGAATGAATGACCTTCTATTTCCGTCAAATGACCCGCCTCTCCTGGCTCTGACATCATCCAGGCCTAGTTTGATTCCCCCATTTCATGATGTGTGCTTCAAGTCAAGTATGTTGTTCGCAGGACAAAGCTCTATATGCCGATAGAAAAGAAAGCAAACAAAAAAGCTTTGGCTATATACGCTGGTGACGCGGAATTTCTCTTAGGAAGAGTCCCGTGTCAAACTTTGCAAACTGTAGACGAAGCCAAGGCGCCGTCTTAGCCTTGCCTTCCCAGGATCGCTCCCACATCTGTAGCATTCATGATTGGCCTCCTCAATTGTATATCGATCGAAAGGCAGGGGAATTGATCGCTGTAACTTCTCTTGGCTCACTTCGGAGGGGCCACCTTCACAACTGAAACTCTATGAGTAGCATCGATCCACCCATGGAAGAGTACTCTTCAACTTACATCGGAATGATAGAGACTCCATTTCACCTGAGGAACTACGGCATGTTCTCAGCCAAGTCACTTGGAGCCAGGGAGAAACACGGCCAAAGTAGTTTACATCTAGAAGTGACATTAGAAATTGGTCTAATATCTCCGCTCTGTTGGAAGCATAGTAATGTGAAAGTGTTAGAGATCATAAGTGATAGCAAGAAGGAAGAGGTGGCACAGTACTTTTCACAATGCAAACAAAGTAGACAAAGAGGTCTTGATCCATTCACTTTTATTCATTTCAACAGACTGATACTGAATATCTCAGGACAGAGGGAGCGGAAGGCAGACATCAAGGTTGGTGGATTCCTCTCCTTTGACTTCCTATCTTGCTAGAAACTACACTACTTGGGGTGTGCGTGCTTCTTTTGATTCCATTATGGCAAATTCCTTTTTTTTTCTTTTTCTTGATAATCAGATACTTACGCTCTCTCTCAATTCATACAGTGCTCGATCGAATCGCTCCTTGTCGGTAGTAAGGTGTATAGAAACTGCCCAGATCCTTCAGTTTTTTAGGCTGCTTGTTCTGTATGATCGCGCTACATTGTTCCGTGAGCGCAACATTCTCGAAATCTTTGATCTTCCTCTTATTTGACAGGATCTCCTTCAAGAGTCTTGCGTATGCCGGCATCTGGGTAACTACGCCTATGAACAGTAGCATGACATTAAGCTTTTTCAGAACCTTGGCAAACATCGCGATTTTTCGCTCTAGTTTGTGTCTTGCTAGCCTTCTAGGGAAAGGTAGGGGTGGCTTGTATGGCAGGTGGCTTCTAGGGAAAGGTGGTAACCTTCTAGTTTGTGTCTGGCGAACATCGTGATGAGGGAATGTCTTTGTTGGATTTGTCGATGGGATTCAGGGCTTCAGTTGTCGTGGGTTCAATCAGTTTCTCCCTTTTGTTGTCGCTTGTCGTAGGTTCGTCACGCCTTCGAATAATACCGGGAGATTCGGTGGTGGAGCTTCTGGTTCACCAAAACTCTCTCCATTATTAGCCCTTGATATCTTCACCCGCTCCTTAGAGCCATCACCGCATTGGATTGCTCTCGTGGGTTTTCGGTTCGGGACATAGACTTCCCTTCTTGTTGGAATGCACTGCTCGCCTGTTGCGTAATTGCGTCTCTAGCACTTTACTGTTTTGCTAACTTTTGCAATCGATTGTTCATTTTTTGGCCATGGGCTCCAAGTACAGTAAAAACTTTAGCTTGGTCCGCCATAAAATTCATTAGCATAGAATAAAGTCTCGGTTTTCGATTGTTATACCCTTGATTTTGTGTGATGTTTTGGGGTTTGACCTAACTGATTACTTCTATAAGATAGGTTTGGGTTCCTCCAATTATTATTATTGTACCCAAACCTCTCTTATAGAAGTAATCAGTCGAGTCAACCCCAAAACATCACACCTAATTAAGGGTATAACAATAAAAGACTGTGACTTTATTCTATGCTAACGAATTCATGGCGGAGCAAATGATAGTTTCCGCCGAATTCGGGCCCATGGCCAAGAACTGAATAATCAATTGTAGAAGTTAGCTAGCAGCGTGGACTCGCTGGTCTCGCACAGTAAAGTGCTAGAGATGCAAATTGAACAACAGGCGCGCAGTTCATTCCAGCAAGAAGGGAAGTTCCCGAGAAAAATCGAGAACCCACGCAAGCAAGTCAATGATGTGATGGCACTAAGGAGTGGACGACGATACAAACGTGCTACAAATTATTGAAAAGAACTCAATAAAACATTTTCCTCCTTAATCTCCAACGACAACAAATTTTCTAGATGCAAAACTCGCATGAAAACTCATAATTTAACCCATGGATAAATTCGGCAATCTACCATTTCTAAATCTACTTTATTTAGATAAACTGATTTAAGTCGCTCAACTCTGGCACGGAGCCTGGGTCCTCTATGATCTTCTTTAAATGTGAGAAAATATGCTCGGTTTGAAATATCAAGAAAAATCTCTCCAACGTATGGAAAATCAGACTTTTCAAATCCCTGCATCTGAAAATACACAGCCTGGCATTTACGAACAGGATACTCCTCTGGTGCTCCCAATTTCAGCAGAGGATACTTAGGCCTGGAACCTGGCCCTAATATATTGCAACTGAACAAATAAGCAAATGACAAAAAAATAATAAATTGCGAGTGAACAAATAAGCAAATGACAAAAATTGTGAAAGCTTTGTTTTTAAGGAGAGAGATAATTGTTTAATGTTTACTAACCTGATCCATGATGCAGAGTGCAATGGCCAGAATAATAAGAAGAGGGATGTTCCTTTCTTTTTTTTTGCGGTTTGGAAGACGAATGTTTTCTTGCGTCCTGATCTCTCTGTTCAAAGGGATTAAGACAAGTTAAGACCTTTACTTAAACGAGTTATCAAAAAAATGAGCTAGAAATTGAACAAATAGGACTCATGGCCACGAGACATAGATCCAGTTCTTTTTTTCTTTTCAACAAAGGAGCTTTGATTGAACAAACAAGGCGTGATAAGATGAGAAATTGTTGATTTAGAAAACAGCAACTGGTATTTCGGCACAAATTTACAAATAGATAGGTTTAATAGACTGGCCAAGCCTCAATAGGGATGAACAACGAGCTTACATGGAAAGGCTTCTGCTCATAATCGTCTTCAGCTTTGATCATCGTCCGAGACTCATCTTTTCGAACAGAATATTCCTTCGGGCAATTTGGCACGAGAGATGGCTTAGACATGGAACTTGATCCTGAAAATTACAAGTGATCAGATAAGTACGAACAAAAATTGTGAAAGAACAATCTTAAGGAGAGAGATATTTGTTTACGAACTTTCATGAAGAGTATTTGGCCCGGATTTTTTTCCTGCTTGCTGATAGCTCTGTTAACTAGGATTGAGTCAATTAAAACCTTTAACTGAACAAGTTTTCAAGAAATTCAGAAAAAAGAAGACCAAAAGGACGTTTAATTGAACAAATAGGGTTTGGTAAGATGAGAAATCGTGGATTTAGAAAACATTAATGGGTATTTTGACACAAATAAGTAGGTTTAATGTACAGGCAAACCTCAATAGAGAAGAACAGAGCATACCTTCTGCTCGTAATCGACTTCAGCTTTGATCACAGTATGAGACTGAGACTCGCCTTTTCCAGCAATCTTCTTGATAAATTCCTGGCTAGTAATCTCTCCATTATTAGAGGGGTTGGATTCCATAGTTGCTCCAAAGGAAAGAAAGATATTGTTCGCCTTCTTTCTCTCTCCCTCCCTCTCTCTCTGTTAGATGGCTCTGTTATGTGGTATTTATAGTTAGGCTTGAGGCATAATAGTAAATATAGTATATATCAAATTAACTTAATTGCTATGATTAAGCTTATGATTAATATAATCAGCGGTTTGATTGGAATCACGTAGCCAATTTACCTAGTTAGGGGTCTCTTATAAAATAGGATCGGCATCCTCTTGTTTGGGCCAAAACCCATTGCGGCTAATAAGGAGAGGCAATCTCGTGTAGAGGAGCAACAACAAACATTGTTTAACTATCTCATTCATCCAAATGCTCTCAAATACGTAATACATTATTTATTTGATATATATAATTTTTTTATTTAATTTATTTTTTTATTTGATATGTAAAAGAGAATAATGTTTTGAGCTATTTTATATTGTTTATTTAGTAATCATTTTTTTCATTTTCTTTTATAATAATGTTTTGATATACAAATTTTAACTTTGACCCTTCTGGTATAATTTAGGCATTTTGGACCAGTTTTTATTTTTGTTTGTCATTTTGCTAAATTACTTACAATGATATTCTGTATGTGGTAATTTTGTCAGACAAATTAATGATGATATGAGAAGTACTATAAAAAAGTTGGTTGTTTATTGCTTATATTTAATGTTTTTTACAATATATTAGAATTTTTCTTTTCTCAATTGAAAATATGTTCCCAATCAATAAGTTTACTTTAGGTGTGGCTAAAACCGCATCGAATATGTATGCAGATACAATGAAACTTATTATATGCATAAGCAGTTAAAACCGCATCGACAAGAAGGAAAACTGTATATGCGGTTAAAATAGCATATGTGGTTAAAACTGTGTATGCAGTTAAAATCTCATCGAAACTGTATATGCGGTTAAAATAACAGATGTGGTTTTAACCACATATGTGATTTAACTGCATATATAGTTTTCGTTCTTGTCGTTATGGATTTAGTTCACATTTTTTAGTAATAGTAATTCCAGTGAGTTATGTCGGATTTAGTTCACATTTTTTAGTAATAGTAACTGCAGTGAGTTATGTCGGATTTAATTCACATTTTTGAGTAATAGTAACTGCAGTGAGTTATGTCGGATATAGTTCACATTTTTGAGTAAAAGTAACTCTAGTCATTTCTTGTAAAATTCAACAGCTAGGTAATCGGAGTTCGGCAGACAATTTCAAAAGGCAAAACCTTCAGAAACAGAAGACGTCTTTTAGGAAGGAGTACTAAACTGACATGAAGAAACCGTTGGAGCTGTACATGTTGGAATTTAATCCGTTAACGTGCAGGTTGAATGATAATCTGATTCCGCGCCGCAAGATAAGAAGATCAATATAAACATAGCTAAAGTGAGCTTAACTACTTATTCTTTTCTTTTGTGCAGGACAACATAGCTAAAGTGGAGGACGACATTTCAAAAGGCGAACCTTCAGAAACAGAAGACGTCTTTTAGGAAGGAGTACTGAACTGACGTGAAGAACCTGTTGGAGATGTACGGGTTAGAATTTGATCCGTTGACGTGTAAGTTGAATGATAATCTGATTCCGCGCCGCAAGGTAAGAAGATCAATATAAACATAGCTAAAGTGATCTAAACTAATTCTTCTTCTTTTCTTTTGCGCAGGACAACATATCTAAAGTAGAGGACAACATTTCAAAGGGCGAACCTTCAGAAACAAAAGACGCCTTTTAGGAGGGAGTACTTAACTAATGTGAAGAACCCGTTGGAGCTGTACGGGTTGGAATTTGATCCGTTGACGTGCAGGTTGAATGATAATCTAATTCCATGCCGCAAGGTAAGAAGATCAATATAAACATAGCTAAAGTGAGTTGAACTAATTCTTCCTCTTTTCTTTTGCGCAGGACAACATAGCTAAAGTGGAGGACAACATTTCAAAAGGCGAACCTTCAGAAACAGAAGACATCTTTTAGGAAGGAGTACTGAACTGACGTGAAGAACCCGTTGGAGCTGTACGGGTTGGAATTTAATCCGTTGACGTGAAGGTTGAATGATAATCTGATTCCGCGCCGCAAGGTAAGAAGATCAATATAAACACTAAAGTGAGTTGAACTAATTCTTCTTCTTGTCTTTTGCGTATGACAACATAGCTAAAGTGGAGGAGTTGAAACATAATAGTTTTGACACCTATTTTGTAGGGCTTCATGCGGTGAATAAAGAAGAACATAAGGCAGTATTTTCATTAGCTTTCTCTTATATACCTCATTATTGTATATTATGAGGTGTGTGTGGGGAACTACTTAACAGTAATCAAGATGTGTTATGCCTATTATTGATTAATATTGATAATGACTCTTATTATGAAGATGTTTCATCGAGTTATTGAGCATTTCTCTAATAGACCTTCTATGATTGCTTTTATATTATTTCTATTTTTATAAATGTCATATCATTTGTATGTTAATAGTCCTACATCTCATAGTATGTTTTTATGTCCTTTTTTTTGTTATTTTGATTTTCTTGTCGATTGTGTTTTTGTTATGTTAGTTGGCCTTGTTTAATTGAATGTTGTGATTGTGTGATGGTCTTTGCTTTTTATTGTGAGTTTCGATGTGATTTTAATTGCATATATGGTTTTTACCACATATGTGGTTTAACAGCATATACAAACACAATTTTCTCCACATATGTATTCTGCATCACATCGTATTTTATTTGAGTTTTTTTTATTATTCAGTTTGTTTCATGACCGACGAAAATGGGCAGGAAATTATTCGATTAAGTATTTTTTTTATTATTTTTCTTTTCATAAGTACTTGATATATGTGATATATGTGCTGCACAACAAATTTGAAGTGCATATTTTGAAAAGGATGATTTTTTCAGACTATTATAGAAAGCTTCATGAGTTCTATTCAGGTAATTATTCATATTTTTATTTATTTTATTTATTTTTTTTTTCCATTTTTCCTCTTAACTTTTCTTTTTCACTCGTTTTATTGTACAACTGTTGTGAAGCTCATCCCGAACGTTGCCAAGAAATTATGCAATGTTCCTTCAATAAAACATTGTATGACTGAATATAGGACGAATAAGTGGTTGTTTTCATTGAACCACCTCAATTCGGGTACGTCCATCAAATTTTTAAAGACCTTGAAAATCGGATAATTTTTCGGCATTTGGTGTAAGGAAAGGGGCATGTCTCATGCATAGTATAGAGGCGACGAGACTGCAATAGACGTGCCCTCTAAATAACGTGACATCCCCTTACACGGCCACCATGTTCTGAACGCATGACCTCGTTAAAAATTTCTTCACCAATAGAAATTGCATCAACTTCTTCATTTTGCATACACATCTCCTTTAGCGGATTCGCCTCAAGTTGTTAAAAGATTTAAAATTTGAACTTGAATTGTATTAATACCTTAAATTTTCTACTAATATGACTGAAACAAAACAAAATATAATCATGAAGATATAGAAGTAAAGAAATATAACCATTTTTAGTTTTATTGATTCACATTGACGTATAAATCATTCTTTTTCTTATGTGCTTCTTTCCACAATGTAAGTCTATCAATTTTTTTTTGCATTTTTAGCATTATCTTATAGAAAAACATTAAAAAAATACACAATAATCATCTCTTTATTTTTTTTGTATAATAAATAATTGAAACAATATGTAAGAACTGTAATTACCAACTTTTTTATTTCCTTGCACAACTTTTTTTTACCAAGTGTATGGTAATGATTATGCTTCTTTGCATTAAGTGTGTTCTTATTCTTTCTAGAAAGAGAAAACAAGGAAAAAAATTATGAATCATAATTAATAGTACAATAATAGAAAAAAAAAAATCAGAACTTATGTGAGTAACTTGCAGTAGAAAAGTAAAATTATCTTTATGAAAGATATGCAATTAACACTTACATTACTTATAATCATAATTGGCTCCTTTGAGATGATTTATTAATTCTCTCTGTGCTAGTAAAATCACGCACTTCATCCTCATCAAATTCATTTTTTTTCATACCACACATTGTCCTCATCATTCTCATCCAAGAAATCGTCCTCATCCCATGTCTCCGATTGTGAAATTTGAACTTATTGAGAGGTGTGACAGTGCAACCGTTTGAACGTTCTAGCAACTAGTCATGCAACTTTAGTTCAAAAAAAATTAACCAACATGGCATTAATTGTTTATTTATAATCCAAAACTAATTCATGGAAAATTATGAATAACATCAACTATAGGTTCAGTTAGACCCTCAAAGCATCACCTTCACCAAACCAGCCTAACAATTTCTCCTCTTTCTGGAGCCTGAAATTGTCAAATTAAAAAAAGTTCACAAATATGTACAAATTAACTCAAAAAGATAAAATAAAACAAGCTGTAGCCTGTAGGCCACTTCACTTGAGAAAAAGTAAAAATTTCAGAGCTATTAATTAATGAGACAGTATTTTACCTAAACAAATAGTATAAAGATTAATAAGTAAGCTGCGTTTCTCTCGCATTTATACGGGCCGAAAGTATATATAAATAGACCTAAGATATATTTGGGCCTTATATAATCCAGGATTTCCAATTCCAAGTTTGGAAAAATCCAGGATTCCAAATCTCTGTTTTAATGAGAAACAAACTCGACACTAATAAGAGAGAAGCTAAAACCCTAACCCTAACTCAGTACGTCGCCGTTCTTTCTTCAGTAAAAATGACGCAGAAGGGGAATTTGTTCAAGGGGAAGCAGAAGAAGAAATCCATCCCGCCGAGCCGCCATGGAAAAATCAATCACGTCCGTAAAGGTACTCAGTTCTTGTTTATTGAATCTGTGATTCGTTCGTACTGATTCTAATTGATTTAGGGTTTTTTTTTTGTGGGTTTTGAATTTGAATTTGGTTTTTTTAGGTAAGAGGGTTGTTAAATCGTCAAAGCTCAACAATGATTCGGATCGGGTATTTTTTTTCTTATTTGGATTTATTTCTGTGTGTTAAAATCATGAATTTGCTCAATTAGGATTTAATTTGAATGTATAATGTAAATGAAAATTTGATTGATCTGTTGAATTATGTTGATTTAGGAATTGACGAAATTCATAAACAATGCAAATGAAATCAAAGCGGCTAATCTTGCGAGCAAAGAAGGAGGCGAGTTCAACATTTTGAAGACCGGATCAGATCCTGCCACATCATCGAAGAAATAGGGTTTTCAAAAAAAAGCATGGTTGGTTCATGTAAATTTAATCAGTTGGAATTTTTTGCAATTTTGTATGCATGAAATGTTACTTAAGCTTGGGTTGATAATTAATTAAATATTCTGGTAAGTGATATTTCATTTAATATGTTGAGCTTTGATGAATTTGGATCAGTTATGATTTAGTTTTGAACAAAAATTTAGTTCAAAAGTAGTAACAGAAAAACTGAAATGTCTTGCAATTTTAGCTGGTTCTTATTTCAAGTCCGGTTGTGTAACCAACAATAACCCAAAATATTCAAAGTAAAGCGATGGTTTAGGGTCATTAATATGCATGAAATAGTCAAAATATAATACACGAATTGAATATCATGCATTTAAATTTACATATTTCTTTGTTACATACTTTTAAAATACTAAAGTATTTCTCAAACTGATAACACAAATTATTAATTAATTCATATGAGATAAAAATATAAATTGCAATCAATAAATTATGATAAAATAAACAGGATAAAATATTGGAAAGGGACAAAATAATGCTATAAATTATATTCTTGAAAGAAAACAATACTAAATTGATTTTTAAAAAGAAAACACTAAATTGCATCCTTAATTATTACTTTATTAGTAAGGCCACATTATCTTTATTGTTTTCAATTGAATTAAATGTTAGGTATACCGTTTCATTACAATAATAAAAGTTACAGTACAAAATAATTGTATTATCTGCTTGTTAGGTTTTTCTTTTACTTCAACATGGAAAGTATTCAAAAAATAAACAACTCTAACAAAAATTAGAAAAAAAAAAACTGTCTCTTTTCGCAAACATAAAAAAATTGATTTACATTATTACTCACTCAGAATCTGAAACTACACTATATAATTCTTTTTCGTCAATATCGTGAAGTTCACTCATCGCAATATCTCTCACAACAGAGGTATCCGGGTGAAAAATTGGTGGATACGCTATAATCTTGACGATGATTGGACCATAATTGCTCTCAACAGTCTCTTCATGGTCGCCGAAGCATTTCGGACAGAATTGCACATCATCTATTACAACTTTTGAGCTCAATCCAAAAGACAAATGTTCCTCGAGATGCAAATTAACTTTGATGGAACGTCCCATCGGCAGAGCTATAAGAGATTTTGACGGGGGAAGAACGCCACCCTCATCAATAATAGCATAATTATCGTGTTGCTTCTTGAATAGAGTTGTTTTTAAAGAGGATATTCCTATGATGGAAGCATTGATCCTACTGTAGATATTGGATTGTGGTTTTCGGTTGTAAATTGTTTCGGGCAACTTGATTTCTACTGATATCAGCATATCGTCCTGAAAAATTGCATAGGTTATAAGCGCATAACCGTTTTTTCCTTTAACCTTCCTAGTTAATGTCTTATCAAAAAGTGTGTCGTCATGTGAATACATGCTCCAATGCAACTCCCCTTTGCTTACTTCGCGTTCGCCATCTTTGATGTCAAAACAAATCGAAAAGTAATCATCTGCTAGGTTGGCTATCATTGGGCCCGTTAATGTGAGACTATCCTGTTTATTTATTTATTTGTTAAAAAATTTCAGATACAGAATATGACATACTTACATTCTTAAAGATCTCACACTCACCCGGAGTCTGATACTTTCTGGGTTTTTATGCGTCCGTCTGAAAATCTCAGTGGTTCCGTACGTAGAATGAATAGTTATCGTGCCATGGATCTTTAATTTGCTCCTCTTTTTGGTATCAGAATGGATGTTGACCGCGAAAACTTCTACAAGCCTTTCCCCTTCCCCTAATCCCTTTCCAAATGGGAGTTTCGTGAAATCGTCTGCCAGTTCGGCTGTCCTAGCCCACCATGTGGGATTATCATCTTTCACATTCATCTCTTTGGAGTTTGTTTCCTTATCCAATTCGAGATCAGATGTCTTTTCAGACAGAACTGTTCCTTCTCTATCATTCTCATGACTATTAGGTGTTTGAGGGCGGATCACAGATAGTGAATTATCATGAAGCTTGATTTCTGTTGATATCAGCATAGAATTCTGCAAAATTGCATAGGTTATAAGTGCGTAACCATTCTTTCCTTTAACCTTCCTAATTAATGTTTGATCAAAGAGTGTGTTGTCGTACGTTGAATACATGCTCCAATGCAAAGCCCCTTTGCTCACTTCACGGCCTCCGTCCTTGATGTCAAGCTCAATTGTGAAACAATCGTATCCTAGGTTGGCTATCTTTGGGCCCGTCAATGTGAGACTGTCCTGTTTTATTTATTTGGTTGTTATGAAAAAATAATTGTACTTAATTTTGGATAGAATTTTAATAGTTCGATATTCATTCTGCAATTTGGTTCTGTAAATTTTTTTTTGCTAAAACTTATTAGCTAAAATGGTAAGGCACATTAAAACTTTGAAAAGAGATTCCAAGTTCGAGTCCCGACAAATGCAATCATATATACCATATATTTAGCAAAATCTATCAACACATAAATTGTAGGTTCGGTCTAAAAAAAATATATTTTTATTAGATAAATGTTAATTGTGTCATCGAATTCTAACCTGCGGACCTAATTATTTCTGGACTTTTATATGTCCTTCTGAAGATCTCAGTGATGCCGAAAGTGCAATGAGCAGTTATCGCACCATGGATATTCAAGTTGCTCCTCTTTTTGGTATTAGAACGGATGTCAACAGAGAAAACTTCTACGAGCGTTTCCCCACTTCCT
Source organism: Juncus inflexus (assembly GCA_024447665.1). NCBI lineage: Eukaryota > Viridiplantae > Streptophyta > Magnoliopsida > Poales > Juncaceae > Juncus > Juncus inflexus. The sequence goes on from JAJHPC010000019.1 coordinate 1,941,459, forward strand.
AATCCCTGCCCGAATGGGATTTTCGTGAAATCTTTCGCCAATTCTTCCGTCTTAAGCCAACTTCTGGAATTATCATCTTTCACCTGCATTTCATCCGAGTCCGTTTCATTATCCGATTCAAAATCAGACGTCTTTTCCGACATAACTACCCCTTCATTATTTCTAGGCGTCTCAAGGCTAATCTGAGAAATTGAATCATCCTTATGAGATTGTCGTTTTGCTGTATCCGTATCATATAACATATTGATTTTTTATTCGTTATTTGGTACCGTCACGGCCGTCTGACCCAATTCAGCCAATCGAAAACTTTGAATGAAGAATGAAAGATTCTTAAATTCTTTCAAATGAAAAAGACTAAATATAGCATATAGCCTTGGCTGGCAAGGGAACTTATCGAATGCGGGCATGGATCGATTAGAATCCGATCCGACAACAAATACTAGGCCAGTGGGCCTGTTAAATGTCATACTCAAAATCAATATATCAACTCATTTGGGCCTACTCTTCACAATAAATGGGCTCAAAAATTATCTCCTTTTCCTCAGTTTGAAATTTCAATTTCAATTTCAATTTCAATTCAACCATCAGATTTTTCCACAAAAATATCATCTATCTCGTACTTGAAGTCAGTTCATTGAATCAATCAACCAAAATATCTCCACTTGTATTCAGTTCATTGAATCATCATCATCAACCAAAATATCACTGAATCAATAATCAATCAATCAATCCATTTATCAAGTCACTATTTTACAATTCATATATATCACCCTCTTCTTCATCTTCACTTGATTTACTTTCCTCCATTGACGCCATTGATGAGCACCATGAGCTCGAGCTGTACTACTTCCTCCATTCCATGGATAACCTCCCCTTCTCCTTCTTCTTCAAGAAGATTCCGCCATTACAGCACTCGCGCTTCTTCTGCTTCTTCTCCCATCTCCTCGCCTGGCCTGAATCTCATCCTCCACGACTCGCTCTCCGCCGCCGGAGTCGACACTCACCACGCACGGGTCAGTTCTTAAATTTCTTTCTTCAAACTCATTTCTCCCCCCTTTCTTCATCGATCTAAAGAAATATGATTTTTATATTTTAAAACAAATTAAAAATATTATTGAAAAATATTAAAATCATATATATAAACTTTTTTCACAAAAATATTATTAAACAAAAAAATATTTTTTTTATAAAAAAATCTCACCGATTTTCACTCCGATTCGCAAATTTCTCAATTCAAACTCACTTCCCGACCTTTCTTCCTTTCTTCTACTTCTCAGGCCGCGAGAGAAGGCTTCACCAACCAGATCAACAAATTCACCTTCCTCAACTCTGAATCTTCCATCGCTGTGAGCAGAGGCGCGGACCTGGCGAAGGCGGCGCTGCACATCGCGGCGGAGGACGACTCGCTCGTCTCCCACTCCTCCGTTCCCCTTCCTGTCAACTCCTTCGTCGACAGACTCGATGAGCTGTCGATGGGGTTCTGGCAAGGTTTTCTCCCGCCGGCCGGCGCTTCGCCGGAGATGTTTCTTGAGAATCTTGAGAAATATCTCTATGTTCATAAAGTATGTTTTTTCGGTGCTGATTCAATAGTAATTTTTCATATTTTTATTTTTTTTCTTTGGGTTCTGCTGCGGTTTCATATTTTTATTTTTCATATTCATAAAGTATGGTTTGTTGGTAATTAGCGATTGGATTGTAATTTTTGGGACATGATATATCACGACGACAGTATAAATAGCTAATAAATAGTATATAAAATTGAAAAAAAAATATTATATATAATTCATTTTTTGTAACGGTATATACGTAAACTGTGAAAACAATATATTGAAAACAAGATAGTATATTAAAAAGCGGTAAAACTTTTAAGAGAGGTGTTTTTAGAGAGTCTTGAGAGATATCTGTATGTTCATAAAGTATGTTTTTTTTGTTGGTAATTACTAATTAATGATTAGATTATATTTTTTTGAGATTTTTGGTTGTTTAATTTGGAGTTGTAATGAATTGGTTGTTTATAATAGGGTTTTCAGAGGACGGAAAATGTGTTGGATTCGAGAGCTTTGTATCTTCACTCTGTAAGCAATTTACTTTATTCATTTTCTTATTAAGACACTTTTATTTTGGTAAAATGCTTATACTAACCTAATTTTTTTTAGATTCTCAAAAAATTAATTACTCTTCAATTTTATTCCCAAACTAAAATAGAACGAACACTTTAAAATTTCAGTACTTTTTTATAACTGAACTTTAAAAGTCTGTTTTAGGCTTCTTTGAAAATAAATTCGAGAGTCTTACCTTTTATTTACTCTATCTAATTTATTAATTTAATTATTTTTCATTCATCCATACTAAATCTAAAACAGTCTTTATAGCAAAAAAAAAAAACAAAACATTTTTTTGTTTTTTCACATACTTTTTGGTAATTTCTAAACTTTTTAGGGTTGATTTTAAAATCATACCATCTATTCACTCCATTTAATTTATTCATTAATTCCATCTTATTCTCTCTCTCTCTCTCTCTCTCTCACACACACACACACAACAGACTTTGACATGCAAATCGGGATCAGCCACAATGCTCTCTTTAATCTACTCAGAAATCCTAAAAATGCTGAAAATCGGCGGATTTTTGGATTTTGATGCTGAAATATATTGCCCTAATAATTTAGAAAAATCGCTTCCAAGAGGTTATGATAAGAAGAAGAGTAGTATTGATGATGGAATGCATATATTGACTTCTAAATCTCTTTTAGTCAAGGTAAAAAAATGATAATTAAATAAAAATTGTTTATTTTATGGTATTTGTGAAAAAAAACTACTTTTTGGAATGTTTAAAGATCTCTTTGTGCTCATATTTTGATTGCCAAGTCTCTTTTAGTCAAGATAAAAAAATAATAAATTAATTAAAAAGAAAACTATATTGTATGGTATTTATGAAAAAACCAATACCTTTTGGAATATTCAAAAATTCCCCTACTTTAAAATTTTCATTTTTTCAAAAACTCCCTGACTTTTGAAATAGCAAACAAACAACAATATTAATTTTATTTTTCAAAATCCCCTAATTTTATAAGGCTTTATTTGAAAGAAAAAACTAACACATTTTAAATTTAGAGAAAGGAATAATATGTATATACTACATACCATGTTGAAATAATATATAAATAATCTGCAATTATTATTTACCATTGTTTATATATTATTTGAATATAACATACAGGATTTCTGAAAAAAAATTCCAAAAAAAATAATAAATCATAAAAGAATTGTTAAATTGCATGATAAATCATGATTTTTTTTAATATTTTGTTTGCAGATTTTGACGAATTTGAAGGACGTATTTTGGCCGTTTCAGTGTGATAAATCGAGCAGTTTATTTTTTACGAGCTGTACATTCAGTGAATCGTATTTACGGCGATAATAAGAATAATTTAGGTCAAACTTACTCTGTGCCTCATGAAAATGTTAGGTATGTTATTAGTCATTATTTTTATTATTTTAATTTGTTTTATTATTATATTTATTATTTTAGTGGCATTATTATTACTATTGTAATTGTTTTTATTATTGTTACTATTATTATTATTTTATTATTGTTATTGTTTTATTTGTATTATTGTTTTTTTAATTTATAATCCACTTTTATTTTTTTTATTTTATATACTTAGTTTTGTTATAAAATTTGTTATTTTACTTTATTTTATATTTTATATTATTTTATTTTCAGTCCCTAAGAGATAGCTTTCAATTACTAACGTTATTACTTTATAATCCACTTTGTTATTATTTTTTGTATACTTAGTTTTTTTTATTAAATTTGTTATTTTATTGTTATTTTTATTTTATTTTTAGTCCTTTGGAAATTGCTTCAGCAAAATCGGCTCAACACAGACTTAAAAGAGGAATTTGGACGAGCGTTTGTTATGGCGATATGCTTCGTGCCTTGTCAGGTAAAACAAATTAATATATAAATATTGATAAATAATATATAACATGTTAACATGTTTTGAAATTATTTATCCATTATTTTAAAATAAATTAAGGTGTTTCATATCATTTATCTATTAGTTCAAAATGAGTTAGGGGGGATTTTGGAAAAAAAAAGAATAATATTACGGTTTTTAAAAAAAAAAATAGTATTTCAATAGTCAGTTTTGTTAAAAAAAATAAAAAGAACAAATTTAGGTTCTTTCTGTTATTCTAAAATTTTCAGAAAATGCAATTTTTTAATTCCCCAAATAAATAAGTAATAAATACTAAATAGATAATAAACTTTTATTAATTTTGTAGCATGTGAGAGACTTATATTATTACAAAACGGAAATGAAGAACTGAAGGATTACGCTGCGTTATTATACCATTGTGGATATTACAAAGATTGCTTAAAGTATTTAAATCTCTATCAAGCTTCTTCTCAGGTAAATAAATTAAATAAAATACTCGTGATTTTATCATTTTACAGACTTAAATATTTCATGTTTTAATTAAATAAATCATTTATTGTAGAATAAGGAGATAAATAGTTTGGAAGATGAGGCGGTAAACATACTTAAAGCACGTGTTAATTTAATTTTGGCTCAAGAAGGATGGAGTAATAATAATAAACAAAGAACAAGTTATTGGAGTAGTAATTATGAACCGTGGTAAACTTTTTATTATTGTTTTTATTTTCAGTTATTAAAATTAAATCATGGCAGATCTTAATTTTAGTATGATGGAGTTTATTGTAATTAGTAGATGTATATGTTATAGCGATGTAATTATGTAAATAGATTTTCCTTAATGCTGAACCATTGTAATATATTAGATTGCTGCAGCTTAATTATATAGAAGATTAGATAATTAGTTGCTTAAATTTTCACTGTATTATTACTCTGGAGTTTCAATTGTCCTGAATTTTTAGTATTCTAGTTCAGGTAATTTCATTAAAATTTGATAAACTACCATGTAGTTAGTCAAGTCAGCATATGATATTTGATTAAGTAAAGGGTGAATATATCAATTAATTTTGAATAAAAGGCACATTCTTTTGTTCTTTTTCTTTTCTTTTTTATTTTGGAAATGGAATAAAAGGCACATTCGAGTGTCACTGGATTGTTTTAGAAATTGTTTTTTTGCTAATTCAAGACAGTATAAGTTCTACTTACATAGTTGTCATTTCATTTTCCGTTAAATAGTAGATAGGAATTCAATGGAGTGATGTGATTTGAACAAAAATTGGAAGTTCACTAAGAATAACTAAAACTTTGGTGACTAATTTGGATATAGTGAAAACATAAATAATCTTTTGTAGATCTTAGTATTTTGCACGTAGAGCTCAACTCAAACCAAATATTAAGAAATATTATATCAAAAAATTAAATTATTTACAAACAATCAAAGAGCAAATTTGGTCAGAAAAAGGAAAAAGTTTTTGCATCTGTACTGGTAGCTAATCTAACTTCAAACCATTCGTGGCAAACCGTGTTGTCTTCTTGTTGTTACAATGTTCATTGAAAGACAAACTATTAATTATTAATTACCCTTTTTTGTTCTTTCATCCTTAATTTATCACCAACCAAAAGGACTTTGTTTGTAAAACTAAGCTCAGAAATGGTTAAACTGTAAAGTGGAAATTTGATGGCCTACCCTTTTTACTCTTTTACTTTATACGTAACAATTCACCAAACTATGAATATGATCACAGCAAATTATAATATAGTTTTCCATTTTCTTTTCTTTATCTGATAAATAAATATTTATTGCAGCATAAGATATAATTTGCACTATAGACAGCAGTGCTGCATACTCAAATATAGTTTTTCATTTTTTTTTAGCTAAATAAATATTCTTTGCGCTGTATAAAATATAATTTGAAATATAGAAAGAACTGCTGTCAAAATCATTTATAAAGACAAATATTCTTCCATCTTAGGTTTTACGTCTCTAATCATGAATCATTCATGATAAGATAAGCCAGCATCAAAGGGGCAATCATATATATCACAGTTGGCATTCTTTTAAATTTTTGTATAGATATATAACAGGCGAAATGTCTATCTAAATTTAATTAAACAAACAAATGATTTATTTTCTAAATACTTGTAGATTTGAATATTGAAATATCATTAAAAAGCATTTTGGGCCTTCTTTGTTTATTATTAAAATCATAGGGAATGATAATGAGCATATCTTCCTGTCACTGTGAGGATTCCTCAGTTTTGAGGTTTTATGTTTCGGAAAAGTTAGATTAGGAGAATATGTGAACATGGGGTCTCAGATTCTCTCTTTATCTAATCAACAATATTCTGCCTCTTTTTCCTTTTAATTGCTTGGTACTTTTGTACTTGTTAATCAAAGAGTATTCTAACTTGTTCCTCTTTTGATTTACATTATACATGTGATATTTCCTTTGTAGGAAAAAATATAGAGTGCTAAGATAAATACGAGAAAAGAATAAAAAAGAGATTTAATTGATTGGATAAGAAAGTGTCATCTGTGGAGCATTATTTCGGATCTGGGACATCGAATCTATATGTTTGCTACGTTTATTTTTAAGCCAAAATTAGGAGAAACTAATTGAATCCTTTGATTTGGTTGAGAAAGAGACAAATTTAAGTGGATATCTCTACAATTGGGTAGAACCGCACAATGTGATTTGTGAAATAATCCCACACATTTCATATCATTCTTAGGATTTCTGATAATGCCTGTCCATTTTGTCCACAAAAGTTTGAAGTCGATATGAAAAAGGTGAAAGCCACTTGTTTGGCTTCATTTTTATTGCAATTTTATTACTGAAGTATTTTGTCACTTTTTCATGTATTTGCTGAATAAAATAATGCCAAAATATAGAAATGATAAGTCCGAGCAATATTTCAATATGTTGAAGAGTAAGATATGGTTCCATGCTTTATTTTTATTTGTTTTACTTAAATTTGACTAATATTTTGCCTAAGGCTTCAAAAATATCGAACACACAAACTTTTGAGTAAAATGGAACATTCAAAGTGCAAAATGCACCCTATGTCGTGCAACAGCCCAAGATAGCCACACACACCTTTTTGTACCATGCGAATACACACATGGCCTATGGGTCAAAAGTATGCAATCTATTTGATATCACACCACCGGCAACCATATACTTCTCAACAAAACTATGCAGCTTGATGTATAAGCGCATTAGCAAAGCAAAAATGCGAGAATGGGGAAGTATATGGATCTCATGCTGTTGAAAAATTTGGAAAGGACACACGCAAGAATTTTCCAACAAAGGAGAAATGCAAAGGAGCAAGTATTATCGATCATTAAGGAGAATGCGGAAGAATGACTCGGGGTGGCGGGCAAGACAGAATGCCAACCTGAAGCCTCACGCCGAAACGGCAATCCGAACGCCATACGAATAATATGGCATGGGCAAAATTTCGTTAAGATTTGTAATTCCGTGAATGTCACGGAAATTGAATGTAAATATTTTTGTAAAAATATTTATTTAATGCAAGTCTAAGTAGACAAATTATCTATATTTCAAAAAAAAAAAATGGAACATAGTGCATTAAAAAACAAAAAAAATCATCAAAAGAGTTTCATACTCATAGTTTTAACGTGTCAAAGTTTGTAAAGTCTGTACTATGTTTTGTTAATTTTTACTTTATAATTCGTCAAATTAGTTATCATTTTGTATTGGCGGAAATTATATCAAGTTCCGTACATTTTTTTTTCACTTTTCCTTGCTTTAATTGATAGAGCGTAAAAGAAATATTATAATGATAAGTGCAGTATGTGTTGGTAAGCAATTTTGAGTTTTTTTCACTTATCAATGCCATAAATTTTGATTACCATTACAAACATACGTTAGTAACCGATACGCAACAGTAAACATAGAAAGCAAAACACAAGGGCAAAAGGTTTTTTTTATGTAAAAATCCTAAAGGGTAAAAATCACGGCCGCCGGCATTCAAATATTTTCTTAATACTTGGAGAAAGAGAAATATAATACAATTGTTTGTGGTTGTTGGAATGAATAAAACTCTACCTCTACCCATCTATTTATAGGATAGTCATATATAATACAAGGAAATAACCCAAAAATTATTGTCCCAATTAACACCTAATACATGAAAATACAAATATAAGGAAATAAACATATTTCCAAATCCAATTGTCACTTATGAAAATAAGTCATGGCGAGCAAATATGGAGAACTTTCTTATATCCTGCCGGGTTTCCTTTTTTACGGTATTCAGAATTTTCCAGAAGTCTCTACACCAAACAATCTCCCACTTGGAGACTTCATACTGACACGAATCCTTTGTATTGAATCCATTCTCCTTTTCCCCTGTATTTTCCTTGAGACCGGCGACATGCTCCCACTGACTCACTCGACCAGCCCCACTGAGCCAGCGCACAGGCTCAGCTTGTCGATGGGGACTTCCTTGGTCAACTGTCTAGGATCAACTTGTTTTAGACCATACAACCTTTTCTCGATCTTACACACTAGACTCTCATTTCCCAGGGTCTCGAAACTTTCAGGCTGCACCATATAGATGTCCTCCTCCAAATCGCCATGGAGGAACACCGTCTTGACATCCATCTACAATACTTAACACCGTACGAATAGTTGTCTTCACCACCGGCGAGAATACCTCCGTGTAATCAACTCCTTCTTTCTGTAAGAATCCTATTACTACCAATCTCACCTTGTACCGCTTACTATCAGCTGATTCATCTTTTATCCGATAAATCTACTTATTTTGTAGCGCCTTCTTGCCATCTGGTAACCAGGTCAATACCAAAGTCATGTTCTTTCCGAGAGACTCAATCCCATCTCTCATTGCACGCTCCCACTTGACAGAATCTTCCATCTCTACTGCCTCATGGTAGTCCTCAGATTCGTCATTTGACATATTCTTGTAGTAGCGTGATCCGCCTTGGACCGGAGCTGGGCCTCACAAATTGTTCTGCACCAAGCCTAGCTTCCCTATCTTGAGTTCTTGTCCGATATTCGAAAAAAATAACCCGTTTTTCCTTGCTGAGCACGCAGTTCTCGCAAAAACCGATTTCTACCGATTTTACCTTGGGTAACAAACCCTTTGAATCCAGCACTTGCAGTCCTTTGTGATTAATATGACCGAGCCAATTATGACACAGCATCGGATCGGTTGCCGCTCCCAGAACCGCCAACAAATCTCCCTTATTATCCATGAGATAAAGAGTTCCCATTTTTGTACCCTTCGCAACTATCATGGCGCCCCTCACAATCTTCCACAACCCGTTCGCAAATACGGTTTTGTACCCCTCACTTTCCATCTGCCCAATGGATACCAAGTTCTTCTTTAAACCCGGAATATATCAAACTCCCCGCAAAGTTCATCTAAATCCGTTGCTCGATTTTATTTGGACATCGCCCATGCCCGATATGCATAGAGGTTTCCCATCCGCTAAGTAAACATTTCCGAATCCTCCAGATTTAAAATTCATAAACTTATCTTTCTTGTGAGGTAGAGTGGAAGGATGCGCCTGAATCTAGAACCCATGAATCGATAGAGCTGTCGATACATAGAACTAAGGTATCATCTGAATTCTCCTCAGTGGCGGTATTTGCGGAACTTGTTTCCGCCCTTTTCTCCTTTCTCGAGGATTTGCAGTCCCATTTCATGTGGTCCTTTCTGCCATAGTTCCAATACTCCAACTCGCTGCGACCTCTCGACTTAGAACGTCCGTGGATGTTATTTCTCTGACCTCTATGACCCTGACTCTCCACATTCAAGGCTGAATTCATAGAATCCGAGATTTCACTCCGCTCCCTTTGCCGAATATCCTCGTTCATGATGCGGTCTCGTACCTCCTCAAAAGTCAGATCCTCCTTGCTGCCGATAACATCTACCGTCGTTGCCCAGCTTTCCGGCAATGATGACAACAATATAAGAGCATTTGTCTCTTCACCCAAGTTCAATTTAAACGAGTCTATCTGGTTTGAAATAACCTGAAAAGAGTTGAAATGCTCGGTCACAGATCCGTCATCCGCCATCTTCAGATAGAAAAGATGGCGCATCAGATGCAGCTTGTTTAATGAAGACGGCTTCTTGTACGTGTTGGATAGCGCCTTCATGATTCCAAAATCCGTCATCTCCTTCACCACGTTGAACGTCACGTTCTTGACTAAGGATAATTGTATGTTGCTTAGCGCCTTGCGGTTCATCTTCTTCCATGTGGCGTCGTCGGTGATCTCTTCTAGCTTCATCTCGAGTAGCGCATTTTCGAGATCCTTCTGGCATAACAATGCTTCTATTTGCATCTTCCAGTAGCCAAAGTCTCGCTCATCGAACTGACTCACCGACACCTTGCTCTTGTCCATCGCTCATCTACGTATCGCCTCCTCGTTCGCACCCAAAGAGAATTTTCTTCGAACCTTGACTCTGATACCACTTGTTAGGAATCGAAACGCAACAACAAAAGCAAAAAGCAAGACACAAGAACAAAAAAGATTTTTTTACGTGAAAACCCTAGAGGGTAAAAATCACGGCCACCGGCACTCAAACATTCTTAATACTTGGAGAAAGAGAAATACAATATAATTGTTTGTGGTTGTTGGAATGAATAAAACTCTATTCCTACCCCTCTATTTATAAGATAATCATACTTAATACAAAAAAAATTACTGCCCAATTAACACCTAATACATGGAAATACAAATATAATAAAATAAACATATTTCAAAATTCAATTGTCACTTATGGAAATAAGTCATGACGAGCAAATATAAAGTACTTTTTCAAAAAATTTCAGAAGTGTCAACACCAAACAACATATTCTGCTTACTGCATAGAGTATAAAAGTAGGGGAAATATTGGGTACTTACTATCTAAACCCTATAATGAAATGTTTGGAACTATAAAACATTAACCTCTGAAATAAAATGATGCATTTTTATGTTGAGTCACTTTCTTCCAATACAAGAGAACCATAAGCAATTAGAAAAACTTTAATTTGTCCAATTGGATATTCTATTATTCTTCCAATTCCATTAGTTTGATTCCTATTTGGGTTTGTACACGTTGGGACAAATAAAAAATTAATTACAAAATTGCATAAATGGTTGGTCTCAAAATAATTGAACCAATGTAATACCTAATACTTTGCAAATTAGGGTGTGAATGAATAATAATCAATAATTCTAGAAATTCAGAATACATTTCATAACAAAAATAACGAACTCTTTCTTTCTTTTAGTTTTGTCTTTTCTATTTATTATTTTCAAAATTAATTCTTGGTTTCTGAATTTTGGCAATTTTTTGGTGAATAGTTAATGGAGGAAACTTCCTAACATTTTTTAATTTCATTTTCTTTTTCACTTGGTTTTTTTATATCAATACTCTAGGATGGAAGAAAATATCTATGCATACCCATCTCCATAAAAGAATAAAGTAGTCTTTGCCTTGGGAGAAAGAACTAGGTCAAGTCTACAGAAGAGGGAAAAGACTCCATTTACACCACTTAAGACAATATCATTTTCATTATTCCCCCTTAAGAATTCAAATATCACCTATTACACCCTTACAAAAGTGAAATAGCTAATAAATTATCATCTTTACCTTCTTCTTTTTTGGTGAAAAATATTTGATTCCTGCCTCCTTTTCCATCTGAGTTCATATATATAAATATATGAAATGACATGAGAATATTTCAATGATATTTAAATCATATTTAAAACTAACAAATAAACATGACTTTGGGTTTATATGAAATTATACCTCAAACAGTTCAAATGATTACTAGAGAAGACTAGGTCAATTAGCAGGCGCGTTGCTGGCACTTGCCCCATTATATCAGATCTTCTATGGAATATCAGTATATCACTGCAAAACTTGTTCTACGGTATGAAATAAATATTAAATATGAAGCACCAATATATTTTATCTAATTAGTTACTTCTATTAAAGTACAATATGCATGAAATATTAATTGTTTAAAATAACGAAAAAGTCTTTTATGATGTTTATGATACTTTTAAGAAAATACAATTTGAGTATTTTAAAATTTATTAACTACATAACATATTTATTAAATTATCATTTTGAACTTTGGAAGAGACTTTAAATTCGAATCTCAGGGAATGCACTTAGCACAGTTGATATTTAGCAAGTTTCTCAAGTCAATATAATGAGTTTGTGTTTCACAAAAATTAGCATTTTGTAAATTAGAAAAATAAAAAATTTCGAAGCCAATGGCCTCATAGTCTTGTTGGTTGAGAATTTAAATCATAATAAATCAAAAGTTCTGGTTTCAAGTTCTGTTGACATCAAAATAGAAGGCAAAAAAAATTCTCTATTCAATAAAAAGAAAATAATAAAACCTCGAATTATGAGATAAAATCATCTCCTACATAATTCTACAGTCAGGAATCTAAGAATATTGGAAAGAAAAAAAATAACAGAAGTTTACAAACTGTATACTACAATAACTGGTAGCATATACCATATACCGCCACACAACTAAATGCATCAATAGATAAAAAAATAATTACTTCAAAAATGTTTCTCTGGTCAACGTCGTAATGAGACTTGGCCATGTGGCCTCGTTGGTTTGTTTCCTCGTTTATATCTCGATATATTGCTAAATTATTCATATTCATATAAAATATTACAAAGAGTGCATATTTGGAGTTTGAATTTCAAAAATATCAAGCTGCGAATGAGTGATGGTTTTAAACTTTTAATAATTAAATATGATTGGTGGAAATCGGTAGGCTTGTTCCAAGGACGGTTGGACAAAATATTTGAGGCTAGAACTATTGGATTGAATAGGTTTTGGATATTTGATTTTGTGATTGAATAATTCTTGGATATTTGATTTTTGTGGTTGAATAGTTTTTGAATATTTGATTTTAGTGTATACCTATCTTATTTTTATTACAAATATAAGAAATAATTCAATAAAAGGTGTTTTTTTAAAGGTTCAATCAGTTCATTACTCAATTTTTTAGTACTAACATGCCATATGAATCAAAGTATGCGATATTTTTGGTATAATCCCGTCAGTAACTATACGCTCACCCATAGAACTTTATAGCTGGGTAGTAAAGCAAATATCCAAGCCGAAAAAAAATCAATGGGATACTTTTTGGAGCGTTTGCTACTGGGAGGTCTGAAAGGAATGCAATTCCAGAAGTTTCCAGAGCAAAAAAAGCAATGTAGATCAGGTCTTCTTAAGTATCAGAAAGAGTGTCGAAGAATGGACGAAAATGACGAGCAAGATCAATAATCATTATCAAGCTCTACCCCATAACATACATGTGATAACTAAATAACAATACTAATTACAATCAAGACATGTGCAAATATAATTGCAACCTATTTGAAATAAATTTAGAATTTAAATGGTATTAATATATTTTTTGAGATTTGTATTCAAAAAATATATTTGAGATTGTTTTACTAAAGTTTTAGGTAAAGCCACATGCTCATTTATTTGAACATGCATGGACCAAACTTGTTGAATTGAACCCTTCCAAAAGTCTCAAAAATTCCATCTAAATTTTAACCTTTTGTGAATTAAAACATTTAAAAAAATAACGCCCGGATTTTGGTCCTTTTGGTTAGAAAATAAAATTAAAACGTATATACTGCATGGCATTTTTGTTCATTTAAACATGGGGTCCATTCGATTTTTTGTTTATAATTTATGCATTTATGTAAGTGGGTCCCTTGGATTTCTGTTCATTTAAAAAACATTCAATTGAGTATATCCAAGTAAATCTCACATATAAACAGGAGATTTTATTTACCAGATACATAATTCAATTTCTCTAATTTAAAGAACAAAATAATTGCATTAAAAAAACAAATATCTCAATAGTTTTTTTTCTCTAAATTGCATGATAAATTAAATTATATAAGAACTTATCCAATCAAATAATCAATTCTATTAACAATTCAAACAAGTACTTAGGGAAATTAGAAATCAAGCCGGGGTTATTGTACTGATCCTGTTGCGACGGATTGAAATTATATATTGTTTTCACACGTTCCTATATACGCTATATACTATTTTCATTTTTTTAAATACATACTGTTTACCGAATGAATTTTTATATATTGTTTGTTTTCGGTTTATATGCTCGTATATATTGTTTTCATTTTTTTTTTAAATATATGCTGTTTTATAGAATGACTTTTTATATACTGTTTGTTTTCAGTTCATATGTTTGTATATATTGTTTTCAGTTTTTATATACTGTCGCTACAGTAATATCATGCAGAACTTATCAGTATCCCATCCAATAAAGAAACAAAATCCGACCCGTTAATCTCTCAGGCATCATTTAGACACGGCAAAGCAAACATCAATCAACATAATTTCCTCCCTAGACCCGGTCTAAACTGGACGGCAAATCTACACAGTCACTGACACATGGAGCCACCCCATCAAACAGAACAACACTTGACCAGTTCAACTCCATAGACCAAGTCTACGAGTTGTATACACCATATAAAGACCTCTTCTTATAAAGGCGGTGTGGAGATTTAGTTTCAAACCCATTAATTTCTCATTAATAACTAAATCTTCTCCTTTCCCTTAAATATTTCCACCCCAGTCCCTCTGCTTTCCCAATTTAGATTTCTGTATATTCTCTCTTTGTTTATTAATACTTTTCAGTATTTTTTGAACGGAAAAGGAGGGGTGTTGTTAGGATAAACGGGAAAGTGAGTGGCCAAGCGATAAAAAGACAAACATTGGTTTGGGGCCTTGTTTTGTGAACGGCTATAAGTAGGCAGTTTTTATCCTATCAATTCATTCACAGGAAGTTTAGAACAAGAGAAGGAGATTCACAGAGAGAAGTTTGGAGGAATTTGAGCGTTTGCTCATTTGGGTTTTTTTTATTTGAGGCTGAAAAGGTTGATTGATTGGATTGGAGGCGGAATTTGGGGATTTTGAGGCGATTGATTGATTGATTGATTGTTTTGAGATGCCGGAATCGGGGTATTATAATTCGAAGAAAACTGATGATATTTGCGAGGAAATGTGTGGAGAGGTAAGAAATTTTTTCTATATTTTGTTCTGATTTTCTTACAATTCCGTGTTTAGATCTAATCGTTTTCGTCCTGATTGAATATTTTTCCCCAAAATAATTTATTTGCTGCGTTACACGTTTTTCTTTTGTTCTTTTTACCTTTGAAGGGCGCTAAACAATGTTAGGATTTTTTTATTGTTAGTGGAGTTTTCAGGTTGCTTTCAAATGGATTATTTATTTGATTTTTTCCACAAATGGGTTTATTTGAATTTCAATTTGAAACCTTAATTTCTTCTCTTTTTGGGTGCTCACACTCGAATTTAATTCTCCACTTTAACCAATTTTATCTTCCCCAAAAACCTCCATTTCCATTAAATTCCATCATCTGAAATTCTCGCATGAAATCAAAATTCACAATGCAGTTGCATTCAAAATCCAATCACAAAAACCATATCTTTCTCCCCAAATCTTCTCCTTTCTCAATTTCTTCCCAATTTTCTCTCAATTTCTTCTCAATTTTTCTCAATTTTTTCTCAATTCCCTCTCAATTTTTATGAATTTCTTCCCATTTTTGTTTCAGAACTCAAGATCAGCGTCGAGCATCTCTCGCCTGAAATGCTTGCTCCGCGGATTCGACCTCAAAGCTCTCCTCTTTCTCTTCATCGGAATCCCTCTCCTCATCCTCTTCATCTACATCCACGGCCAGAAAATCACCTACTTCCTCCGCCCGTTGTGGGACTCTCCGCCCAAACCCTTCTCAACCATCCCCCATTACTACCACCCCAACATCTCCGCCCAAAACCTCTGTTCACTCCACGGCTGGAAACCTCGCGACTCGCCTCGCAAGGTTTTTGACGCCGTTCTGTTCAGCAACGAGCTTGACATTCTTCAGATCCGTTGGAAGGAGTTGAGTCCGTATGTTGATGAGTTTGTGATTTTGGAATCCAATTCCACTTTTACTGGCCAAGTGAAACCTCTGTTTTTCGCCGAAAATCGAAAGAACTTTTCGTTTGTTGATGATAGGTTGACTTACGGCACGGTTGGAGGTCGATTCGTGAAGAAAGAGAATCCTTTTGTGGAAGAAAGTTATCAAAGAGTCGCTTTGGATCAGTTGATTAGAATTGCAGGGATTCAAAACGATGATTTATTAATCATGTCAGATGTGGATGAGATTCCATCTGGCCACACGATTGATTTATTGAGATGGTGCGATGGAATTCCTGATATTCTTCATCTGCAATTGAAGAATTATTTGTACTCTTTTGAGTTTCTGTTGGATGATAAAAGTTGGAGGGCTTCCGTGCATAAATACCGAACCGGGTCGACCCGCTACGCGCATTTCCGTCAATCGGATATTTTACTCGCCGATTCGGGCTGGCATTGCAGCTTCTGCTTTCGCCACATCAGCGATTTTGTATTCAAAATGAAGGCGTATAGTCATGTGGATCGGGTCCGATTCGGGTATTTTTTGAACCCGGTTAGGATTCAAGAGGTTATTTGTAAAGGGGCGGATTTGTTCGATATGTTTCCTGAAGAGTATACTTTTCAGGACATAATTGCAAAATTAGGGAATATTCCGAAGAGTAAATCGGCAGTTTATTTGCCGAGTTATTTGCTTGAAAATGCGCAAAAGTTTAGGTATTTGTTGCCCGGTTCGGGAAATTGTAGGCGAGACAGTGGGTAAAATTTTGGATGAAAATATTTTGATTTTTTTTTTTTAATTTTTTTGGGCTTTGGGATGAGAGATTGATATGATAGATGTTAAATTGGAGATGTTGTTTCTCTTTAGATGAGAAATTGATGTAGTTTTTTTGTTTGTTTTAGAATAGAAAAAAAAATTTGAGATATTGATGGTTGGTGGTTTTACTGTGATGGAATTAATTAGGCTAAGTAGTATTTAGTTCATATTGTATTTTTGTTTCTTTTTATTGAATCTGACTGACTTGTGTGTATTATTTGATTCATTTGAGATTGATTGTCTCTGTTTGTAGATGATGGAATTGAATTGATTATTTCTGTTTGGAGATTTATTATCATTTCTAGTATAGTTTCTAAATTCTAATTAACTATTGTCTACTTGAAAATGAGAATTACCAACTAATGTTTGTTTTGTTTGCCATATCTAAGAATTGCTTTCAATTATACTAGAATATCTAATAATGTATAGAATCTGACTTGTGTGTATTATTTGATTGATTTGAGATTATCTCTGTTCAGAGGTGATATAATTGAATTGAAAGTGGTGACATGTGCTGTCAATTATCATACTGATGCCTAGTATATGTTTATATTTAACTATTGATGTGTACTTAGAAATGAAATAGCCAATTTATGTTGTTATGCTTGCCATATTTAAGAACTAATATAACTTCTTTTAAAATACTAGATGACCTTAATGTCTAATAATATCTTACTTAGGCTACGCATTAAAATGCATCTACAATCTGGATTCTTTTTGAATAACTAAGGAAACATCTATTCAATACACGGCTTACTATTTTTTTATATAACTCTGGGATATTACTAATGCTAAATGCATAAAAAATATTAGGGACTTGTATAAAGAAAACTTCTATTTCAAAAAATATATCACTATAGGATACAAATAAATATAAAATATAAAAAATTTGCTAAAAATATATACTACGTTCAAGTTTACTGGTGTACTAATTAAACTCTTAAAACTGATAGATTTAAATCAGATGGAGATATCTTATTGAATTCTTAAAATCTTGAAATTCTTAATTTCGTATATAAGATTATTAACTTCATAGATTTAAATCAGACAGAGATATTCGGTCTTGAGCTTGGTGCCATACTGATAGGGATAATATTTTGAGATGTGCAAAAGCCTACTTTATCTGTGAGCCTAACTTAAGGTGCTCTAGACTGGTTCCAAAAATCATGCCCTAAAAACTTCATTAAAAAAATTAATGATAAATAATAAAAGAACTTTTTATGAGGCATCAAGCTTGAATTTTTCATATCATGTTGTTCTTTGCTTTTGGAATCCCTGAAATGTGATGGAATGATAAAGCTTGTTGCTTTTTGTGAAACTCATGTTAAAGAACTTATTCTTGCTTTCTAAACTACTTTGTCTTTTAATATTTCATTTTATTAATTTGTTGGCCACTTCATGGAATAATTACAGATAGAATTTGAACCTAATTTACTAAAGGAAGGATTATTACCATTTTCCCCCAAAGTTTTGGAAGCTTGAGAAAGACTCATGCAACAATTCCTTCAATAAAATTCATCGAAGTATAATCATGTTGTCAGGAATGAGAATATATACTTGGTACTAGTTTATAGTAAGATGAAGAAAACACTTCTTCAATCTGGCTCTCCAATAAAAGAAGTATATCAAAAGGGAATTAGGACTGAAAACTTTATCAACAATATTATGATTGAAGAGAATTAATTTTACATATATTTACACATTATGCAACCCTTATATTTCAAAAAGAAAAAGAATATAAAAAAAATAAAGAAAAAAAGAAACACATTGTACAACCCTTATATTTCAAAAAGAAAAAGAAAATAGATTCATGGTCCAGGAGAATATTTATTTCATGCTTGTTTCAGCCTTGAATGTATTGGGCTTAAACAGACCCAATTAACTAAAATGAATGCTGAGATGCAAATATGTGTATTAAACCAGTCAGATCAAAATATTTCAAATTATCACATCAGAAAAATCACATCAAAAGAATTAATTCACCATACCGTGTTTGCACTGTCAGTTCAATTCAAAAGTCACTTTTAACCCTAACCTGTCCATCTGTCATTCATAATCATTTATTAATTTATTTATTTTCTACTATTTTATTTGGTCATTTTTACTAGAAAAATATCAAATATTGAGCCAAGTTTCCCATTAAATGAATGGACGAAGAATTTGTTGATGACCAAAATATAGAAATTAACATCAACTGAATAAATTAATAAAGAAAAGGAGATTAAAAAAACATTTATAATTTTCTAATATTTAGGGAAAAACTCTTTTTTAAAGATCTTTTTAGATATATTTTGTATAAACCCTTTGCTTTTAGAAAATTTCTTATAGGTCAGTTAATGAATGAAGTGCAAATGAAAATACAAAAGATAGTACTAATATATACTCAATTTTCTTGGTTCAGGCATTTCATGATAGACCAAACATACCTATTTTAAAAATATATATTTGGATCCTACACAGACATCTTTAAATTCCACTAAACCCTCCTCTTCCTCTTCTGAAATCTCCTTAAGACCTTGTTTTTATTTTATTTTTCCTTTTTTCTCTCACATTTTTTTTTGTCTCCTCTGATTAGTTCACATGTTAAGCATTTACTCATAAACATTACGATTTGTTTTAATTTCTTTATTTCTTGTATATCGGGTGAAGCGTGGTGATGCCTTAAGCGGTTCAATGTCGGTGTTAATGGCGAACTAATGAACATAAACATCGCCAAACTCAAAACCAAAATCTGCGAATCTTTCAAAATGCCCCTCGAAAAAGACTTTATTCTCACCTACATAGACAAAGATGGAGAGTCCGTAATGCTAGGAGACGACACAGATTTACACGATGCGATAATTAAACAGAAACTGAGCCCTCTTGGTATCAACTTTGAGCTGAAACCTAATCAATTATCAAACCCAAAACCCTCATTTGTTGGTGGTATTAAACCAAGACTTGGTTCGTATCACTCTTTTGGTTTAGCTCAGTACCAGCCTCTTGGTGTATGATCCTAAGCTTACTTACTGAAATTGTTTATTTCTTTCGTATTGAAATTACACATGCAAAAAAA
Organism: Juncus inflexus; assembly: GCA_024447665.1. Lineage (NCBI taxonomy): Eukaryota > Viridiplantae > Streptophyta > Magnoliopsida > Poales > Juncaceae > Juncus > Juncus inflexus. The sequence continues at coordinate 1,961,244 of JAJHPC010000019.1, forward strand.
AAAAAAGAAATTACACATGCAAAATATTTTATGAAATTATTTATTTACTTAATTTTCAGAACGTGCTATTTGGGTTGGCTTGTTCAACAGTTGTACAATGTGGGCCTAATGATGGATTTCTTTCGAGCCACTAAGTTAAAGATATGAACATAACAGTTCTTTCTAATTTCTTTCCTTCCACACCATTTATCAAAACTTGGCGCATGCGAAATACTGGTACTTTCCCTTGGCCATATGGCATGTGCTTAACCTGGTCCACCGGTCATCAGATCACATCCACACCCTCTTTTCCTTTAGAGGTAAATCAGTTATTTTGAGACTATTTTGTGTATGGTTTGACTTATTTTGTGGTTAATTTGATTATTAATTTGTGTAGATTCCTAATAGTGGGCTGAATGTAAATGAGAAAATAGATGTGTCGATTGATTTGACGGCGCCTTTAAACCCAGGCCGATATTTTTCATTGTTGCAACTTTCAACTCCTGGTACCAAGTTTGGATGCCATGTTTGTCTCCTGATTGTGGTATTTATTTTTCAAATTTAGTCAAAATAAGGCTGATTAATTTTTATGGGCGGTGTTATTTTGAGGGTTAAATTTACAGGGTTGAGGCAAACTACTTATATTTTAATATTGTGACAAATTTACTTAAATAAAAAATAGATTTTAAAGATCAGATCATACTTCATGGTGCAGGATTATTATTTATGGAAAAATAAAGCATAAAAGTTATATAAACATTATCAAAATATTTTACAAAAATATTTTGAAAAAGTTTTTCATTTTGTAGTGCTTACTAGTTACTAACAAAGGGCGGAGTTATGGGGTGGCCAAGAGGGGTCATCCCCCCCCCCCCTATAAATCTCAAATATACTATATAGTCCTTATGAATTTTAATTTAGATCCTTCAGTAATAACATTTGGATCCTTTTATGTATGAAAGATTTGAGCCATTGAATAAGTAAATAATATAGGGTTTGATAAGTCAAGTAAAAAGTAAAAAAGCTAGGAAGTTGCTGTCAATTGTCATAACACTTTTAACATCTAAATTAAAGTAGTGTGATTTTCATATGACAATTTGAATTGTATTGGTTTTAATGATCTAAAGAGGAGTTATTATTTTCAAAAAAAAAATCTTCATCTTAGGTATTCAAATTTTATTTTTAATTATGATGTATATTTCTTCAAGAAACTATAATGTGCTCAAATATTTGGTTGTCTATTTATTGGTTAATTCAATTCTTATTTCTTCAAAAATTAATATGTTGATAAAAAATGTTGTTTATTCATTATGCGGAATCGGCAGAGCCCGACCCCCCCTAAGATGAACTCTTGGCTCCGCCCATGCGTAAGACCTAATGAATATGAAACTTGTGATATAAGATCGTTTATTAATTCTAAAAAAGATTATTTATTATGTGGGTCAATTTTTTATTTTAAGGAGTAGGATTATGAGGGTCAATTTTGTCAAAAATGTTTTTTTGCCATATTAAGCCCTAATCATTTGTAATTTGAATAAAAGGTGGTGGCAAAGCCAAGTTCTTTTGAAAACGAAAAAGCCATTTCAAATCCAAGTAATATGCATGGTTTTAAGATTATGTTTGCTTGTGAAAATGATGAAATGTGAATTTAATTCCATAAAGTTTCGGTTTTAACTCTTATGGGTCACTAGTCACTACTTATTTTGTGTAGTTCATGTTAGTGTGAAACTGAGGTTGTGTGTTAATTGATCATTTTGTGATATTTGACTTGTTAAACCTACTTAATCCAAGTAATATTTGTTGATTCAAAATTGTTTGCTTAATTGTGATAATGATGATGTGAATATCTCGCTAAGGTATCCACCCTTCCATAATTGACTTTTAAACAGTGATTTTAAATAACAAAGTGATGTACTAGCAACTTTTATAGACATAATAAGCCAATTGTATGCTTACATTTTACTCCCACTACAAAATAAATAGCGGATCATGCCCAACCGCACGGGGACAAAAAAAAATGCACCTTCAGGGCTAAAACCGTGATCTGATAATCTTGATTAACTCTAACAGCCCGTTAACTCTAATTCTCTCCATTAGCAACTGGCCTTGGTCTATTCCTCGAGAAATTGCCAAATCAATTTTCGAAAGGCAAGCTGGTACTTTCTTGCACTTATATTGTTTTTGTAAGGAGAATGGTAGGCGATTGCTACTTCTCAAAATTTTCATAAATTTAAATGAAATAATTACATGTCCGAGAACCTCTTGACAGGCCAAGTAGGTCAATGATTAGAAGAGAGAAGAACAAGAAATAAAGATGAAAATTTGAGAGAGAGCAGCTAAACACAGGGTACAACATTTACTAAAATGTAGGGGACTTAGATGGTTGACCTTTTCCTAAATTGCACTTATATTATTGTAATTATTGCTGTATTTTAAACGTAATTTTGGATATAAAATTATAAAATTGAAGTTTTAGTTCTATTTTTATTTTGGTTTGGGATGTTCTATTATATTTGTGTTATCAGATTATAGTAATTTGCATATCACTAATTATAGATTTCCAATTATTGTACCAGTTCTAATCATTTTGGGTAACTTGTAAATATAATGTATTTGCAAGATAAGATTCTATTATCCTTCTACAAATTACATGTCTCATATGAATGTTTGAAATCTATCAAAAATATTATTTATATCGAAAGCTCAATACAACATCACAAACAAATATCAAAAGTAAGAAAATCCACCGTTGAGCAAATCAACTATTTGTCCTTACAACATATTCAAAAAATTATGCACTGAAAATTTACATAAGAATATTCATCTCTTATTTCTTTTTCTTGTTTTTTTCTTACTAATTACACTAATTTAGCAGAACATATATGTTTAATAGTTGCTAACAAGTACAAAGGAAGACCTTCAAAAAAAAAAAAAAAGTACAAAGCAATGCTGAAGTATAGCTCCCTGACTAGGACTTCTTAGAGCATCCAATCTCTCACTTAAGCATATCCTATTTGGATTTATATACACATCCTCCAACCCACCGTTTACCACTGATAAACGGAGCCCACTTATTTTGAATATAAGTGGGGCCCGTTTACCAGTGGTAAACGATGGGTTTGAAGAGATGATGAACATGAGACATATATATTTTTCCTATTTTTAATATTAAAAACAGTATTCTGTATAACAATACCAGTTCTCAATTAACTGGTACAGGAACCAAAACACTATTCTGTTGTTCGGTTTAGTATTTTCACGTATTGTCATCCTAATTGTCTCCTCTTTTGCTTCAAACAAAGAAACTACCACTAAAAATAAAACATAAACGAAATATCAAATTAATGTTACAAATTACATAAGAGAATTTGAATTCTATGTTAATAAAGTAAACATAAAATCAATTTTGTGTCAGTTTAATCTAGAAGGTACTATTTTCTCATCATTTGGATTTCCTCTTATAAAAAGCCAAATTAGACGAAAAACGACTTGTCATAGGAACAAAGATTTTCAAAATTGCTACACACCAGAAATTAATCAGCATATGACAGACTAGTCGTGGTAGCTTACAGAATATATGTCATCTTAAGGAAGAGCCATGAAGGCGAGAGAGAAGAACTGAAATTAGAGCGAGAGCCATGAAGGAGAGAGAGAGAGAGAGAGAGAGAGATTTTCCCAATAGACAGACGGAAAAGGGTGAGTTTTAACGGGGCCGTTAAGAGTTAAATCAAGAATGATAAATCATGATTTCTGATCCTACGGCTAGAAAGCTAATGCTCAAGTATAAGTATAGGAAGAAATACAAACAAACAAAAGGATAAGAGAACCAGCTAGAGCAACCAACGAAACAAGATTGCATCCATTCCATTGCCATCCTCTTCTCTCTCTCCTCTTCAATGAGGCTTTTCACTCCCTCTCCTCATCCGACCTCTCTTCTTCACACGAAACAAGAGAGAACCACCTTCCCCTCCGCTAGTTCTCTCCGGTTGGCGAGCAGGCGGAGATGCCCGGCACCGGTGAGAGCTGGCGGGCCGCCCAGCACCAACAGCCTTCTTCTTGCCTTTTTTCTTCCGTTGTCTCTTCTTCTTGGTACCGTTTTCACTGCTGTTAGGATTTCAGACGACCTTGATGAAAAGTACATCAATGAGGTAGATTTGTTCTTCCTATTACACATAATTTAATTTCTTTTGAACGCCAAAAGTAGCGAACCAAAGCTTATACGTGCTAGCACGAGATTTCAGCTGAAAAAAAGAGAAAAAAAATGCAAAAATGAAGAAATCGCGAAAAGGAAACAGATATAAGACCATCCTCATTTGTTGGTCGTTTCGATTTTAGAAGAAAAAGCAAGAGATTGGCAGCTGCGATTTAGGAATTCTCTTTGAGAGAGAAAGGAAAAGTCCTATCCATTTTTAACATTCTCTCTCAATTATTACATCTTTACCCTTAATTTATTATTTAATGGACAAACCAACTTAATAGGAAATAAAGGGCCATTAAATCTGTTTCTATAGAAAAATTAAATCAGTTCCAAGTTAATTATCATATAGCACTAAATTTATATAAGCATCCAAATTAACATACCAAAATAAATTTCATCTTATATCAACTATCAAGCTATTAGAATTTAAGATATCAAGTAAAATCATATTATAAAATTTATTAATAGACATTTATATATGTATATATGTACATATATACATATAAGTATGAGTACCCACAGCATGCTGCGTATCATATAATTATATTCCCCAGTGTACCGTGTATCGGTGATATAATGTACCACGTATCCGTACCGCAAACTCGACATACCACATTTCTGGCAACTATGGCTAGAATTATTAATTTATTAGTCCCGCTGGTAGCAGGCCTTATTATTGTAGAGATCTAATTATCCAGTAATGTCAAAAGACCTAAATAAGTTTAAGTTAAACCCGTTTACATAATGGTACCATTTCAGTACAGGATCTAACCAATGCAAGAAATTGGTGCACTTTGGTTCAGGGTTGTACATTTAAATATCTGATTCATGAAAATATGCTCAATTTGTTTAAAATAACTAGACGAATGATTATTATCTATTAATAAAGAGATCAGGAGAGGAAAACAAATGTCAGAATATAGTTTAGTCATTTTCTAAAAGAAAGATATTTTTTTTTTATATCTTTGTTGTTCTTTTTTCAGATTGAGATGAATTTGGCTATAATGGAAGAAAATGAGATGTTAAATGAGGGAAGTTTTGAAGAAAATGAGGGTGAAAATTTAGAGGCAGATAAACTACAAGAATTGATGACTGCAACCAAGGGAGAAGAATTGGCTGCTGCAACTAAGGCTCGAAACAGGCCAAGACGGGAAATATGAGCAAATTTTCAATATTGTTATAGCTCTTTACTTCTTTTTTTGTTTATATTTGTAGTATATTTGGATAATGCAATAATTTAATTGAGACTATAAAAAAAGAGAATTATAGTTTTGGGGCATGATGCGGAGCAGAGAAGCACAAGATTGAATCATGAACTGACGAAGAATTATTTGTTGTTGCAAATACAAAGAGGTGCACTAATGTGATCCGTACTGTAGTGGGACATCCTGAGCTCAACCATGGAGCTAGTTTTGAAATGGAAAAATTTCAATTTGGCTCTCCATTAACAAAAGTATATAAAATTGACAACCTGATTAAAAAGTTTATCAACACTATTGTTGAAAACTAATTGCTTCCATTAGCGAAAGCTGTTGTTGCTCTCGTCTGTTTCTTGATGGATTGAGTGAGGATTGTTTAAATCAAGTCGAAATAATGAAAAATAAGTTGATAATCATCTTTTTTGCTTCTTGTTAGCTCAATTAGGAACTAATTGACAGTTATTGAGGCATAATTGAGTGTTAAAACATAAATTCAAGTTCAAAGAAAGAAACAATAACTCAATTTTGCATTTTTTTTTGTTTGTTGATGGGTTGTGCTCAACCTCGTCGTGCTTTTCGGATTTTTCATATATATAAATTTTGTCGTGATTTAGACGTGTTTCAGGCTGTCATGATTTTCCATTTCCCTTATATATATGGTGCTCCTCTAAATTTCCTCATAGCTTCCCCTAGTGGACAGCTTTAGAACTGCTTTCACTGTCGATGGTTTTGAACCCATTTGTTGCTGGTAATTACACAAATCCCACTCAACAATTTTTGACCCCGCTTGCTGATGGTAATTGGGCAAAATTCCGGTGAAATTTTTCAAAAATTGGTAATTTAGCATAATCCTGCCCAAATATTTTCAAAATTCTGGCTAACCCATTTATACTCTCTCTCCTCGAACCCCCAGTACCTCACTAGAAAAGAGGAGAGAGAAATAAGCGAGAGAAGCATGTGCCGAATATTAGCTCGTCGCCGGTGATCTAGATCTTTATCTTGCTTGTAACTCACCACCATCACCACCACCAGCACGCTGTCGTGAAGCTCAACGTAGCCGTCAACTGAACATCAGTCCGACCTACCACCACCACTAGATATGAAGACGGAGGTTTTGGACCCTTACTTATTGATGGTTGATATTTTGAGTTTTTGTAATGACATATATGAAATTATCCCATTAAAATAATCCAATTTTAATTCTAGGATTCTCATAGTCCGAAAGTGCTACTTTGGAAATATGTTTCAAAACATAACTATTTTTTTAATTTACACTCAAAATGTGTATACGGTGGAAATTCCTCCTTAAAGGAACTGAGCATTGATTAATGGAACAATACACGAGAGGCAATACAACTCACTGTATCTTTTCAAAAATTCATTGGAAGGGTACATCAGAAATAAAGCATCATTTCTATCAAAGATATAATACAAGAAATTTTAGGTTACATTTTGTAGGGATACACATGCATGATATTTTCAAATTTCATTTCAGGACAAAGGACTTGCTTTTTATAGGATAATTTTTTAAGGGTATATCTGAAATTATATCTTATGCCAAAATATTTATCAATATATGTGTAAGAAATGATGTTTTACTTATTGCAGGGTATAATATTTTGAAATTTTGTATGGCATTACAACACTAATTTCTATTTTCTTGATTCTGGGAGGGCAAATGCATAGAACCACATGTATTTTAATTTTTTTTTCATTAAAGATTATTGATATATGCTACTCCGTCAAAATCTGGGAGAAGGCAATCCTTATTATGCTCCATTGCTAATCGAGATGGACGAGGTCATACAGTTTTTTTCGTAGAGAGGATGATTGTTTGGTATTTGTTTATTTAGTTGTGTTTTTGCTTGTTGGTGGGTTAATTTTGGTTGTTTTTCCGTGTTAGTGATGCATTCCATTTTGGAAATGCTTTTATTTAGTTTGATTGCATGTTTATTATTATTTTTATTATGTGCATACTTTCTTTTTTTTTTTGAAGCTTCCGGAGACGAATTGTCTCACCGAGATTTCATTAAATAAAGAAAAATAAGTTCTGACAAGGTTGGAAGAAAAAGAAAAATATTTACATAACATTAAAGAGAGAAAATATGTAAAAGTCTATTCCCTAACAGTACGCTCTTCAGTTGGCAGACTGTTGAGAAATCTCTGCTAAAATGCTTGCTTGATGTGGGTTTTTTTGTCGGAAGATGAATTGGTTACGTGCTTTCCAGATACTCCAGTTCGTGCTTAACCAGTCGGTCTCCCATGCGTGTCAGCTTTCCTTATCTTTGTCCGCAACTTGCCGCTTCCAGAACTCCGAGATAGTTGTTGTTAAATCGGAGTCGATCCCCTTATGTGCATACTTTCAGTACATTATTATTGGATTTATTATTATTGGTATGTGCATACTCTATTTAGTACATTCTTATTGTGTTTTATGCATCTTTTATACTTTCCAGTATTTCTGTTGATCATATGACAATATTTATTTTTTAATTGTCTGGTTTTTTCTTTACCAAGTATGATCATCATACTATGATGTATAATCCTAGGTATGTACAAGGAAAAGAGACCTGATTTTTACATAGGGACTATGTAAAAAAACATTCTTGTCCAATTATTTGATGAAATCATGTTTTGTTATGGCCTCATTTTGGTTCATAATTCAAAATTCAAGATATCTGATTTTCAGCAAAACAAAATTTAGATAATTGATATTCGGCCGAAACCAAACAAGCCTCATTCAAAATTGTAAAGCGGCCCAAAGACTTTCAGAAAAAAATATATCAACTTGAATCAACATATCTTCCCAGTTCAGTCTTTCTTCCCGAGAAAATGTTGTGTATACTATCAGTATCATGTTGTTTTTTTAAAGTATGTGAGAGGAGCTAATGTAAGAAACTGGAATATTTTTTGCTTTTGTTGAAAATGCAGTAAGACTGAGATAATTGTTGAAAATGCATTATTTAGTTTGACTGCATGTTTATTGTTATTTTTATTTTGTGCATAGTTTTAGTGCATTATTATTATTGTGTTATGCTTCTTTTCTATTATTTATGTTGATCATAGAGCAGTATTTATTTCTTATTGTCTCGAATTTATGTAACAAGGATGATGTTATGCAAGGCCGCAAGAGTTGGTGTCTGTCAAAATACATATATGACTTCATGAATATAATCCTAGTTATGTAAAACAACATTCTTGTCCAATTATTTGATCAAATCATGTTTTGTCAGTGGCTTATTTTATTCGGATCATTATTTAAAATTCAGCTTATCTGATTTGCAAACAAAAAAAGAAAGACATTCAAGATATCTCATTTTCGGCCCAAACCAGACAAGCCTCATTTCAAAATTTAATAACCCAAAAAGTTAACCCTTTCACAAAAACAATATGATCTTGAATCAAAGATGTCTTCACAGACTCTCTTCCTAAGAAAATGTCATCATGTTTTTTGGAGCTATATGAGAGGAGTTAATGTAAGAAACAGAATTATTTTTTATTTTATTTTTTCCAAAGTATGCGAGCAATAATACTAAATCATTGTTTTAGGTTTAGTTTCTGCAACTCTTTTTATTGGATTATACTCAAATTTAAGATGAAATGGACCATTAGTCCTAGGGTTCACAGTATCGTCTCATTTCGGATGTGATTAATTTTTTTTTAATAATTTGGGAGCTGAGTGAACATTCACGTTCTTTAAGAATATAAACGTTAGTTTAAATTTTACGGGTTATTTAATGACATTTGTATTCTTATAAAATATCAAGTATAAATTATACTTGATATTTTATAAGAATACAAATCTCATTTAATAAGAAAACGACCATAAACCTTAATTAATAAGAACATAGAGATTCCATTCCGTCGGACTATATATGATATTTTGAATCATTGGAACGGTACATCTGAAAGAAAGCATCCTTTCTATCAAAGATACAATACAAGAAATTTTAGTTTTCATTTTGTAGGGATACATGCATATGCATGATATTTTGAAATTTCATATCGGGACAAAGGACTTGATTTTTCTAGGATACTTTTTAAAAGGCATATACAAAGTTAATGCCAAAATATTTATCAATATATAATACAGTGACGAATATTAATAGACACTAGAGGGCAAACCGCCGCCTCCCCTAGATTTTGAAGTATAATGTACCTTAATGTACCGTATTTTATGATAAATTTATAAGTTATATGTATTTTCTCTTTAAGATTTTTGATGTATTTTGTGATGGATTTTTGAGAAAAAAGAGAAAAACATGCCAATAAAAAATAAAATATTTAGCCAAAACAAAAAATTTAATATTCTTAACATGGTTAGAAAAATACTTTTTGGAAAGCACGAGTAGTTTCTTTCATTGTTTATTTTTATATGTTTTGTTGTGAAAATTATAGATTCATCATAAAATATATATATTTATCTCAAAGAATATGCAAATTATTTTTTTGAGGCACAAAGAATATGCAATCTAATATAGAATATATGATATTATGAATGTATATCATTGCACAGTTTGTTACAAGAGCTGCAAATTATAATGGCACTCATAGCTCAAATTGATGGTGCAAATTGGGAAAAACATATTGCATTTCAATTTATATGCTCTAAAAATAGCACCTCAAACTCTATAATTTCTCCCCTCATTATTCAAGAACGACCAAGAATACTTCTCTCTCTGAGCTCTCATTCTCTCTTCTCTCTCTTCCTTTCTCTCTCTAGAGAACACTGATCATCAGATCAAGGAGCATATTTTTGATCATTGATCAACCCCAGGATTCAGATAATGAAGGTAATAATGCTTGATTAGAACTTAAACGGTTTAGTACAATTCTTGGTTATTTCTTTTTTGTTTGATTATTTTAAATAATTTGTTAGTTAGGATTTCATAAACATCAGTGTAGATTCTCATTTGTTTTGTCTTCCAAAATCGGATCTTTCTAGCTTATTTCTTTGTGTTTCTCACTTTCTTGGGATTCTTAGTTGTGTCATTTCATGATCTAATAATATCTGATTGTTTACTTTGATGTAACAAAATCGCTGTTAACTAATTCCATATAACTAGATGGAAGGAGAGTCAAGAACCTTATTTGTGATTTGATTGAACACGCATTGAAGTTCTAAAATACATTTGAATCAACCTTTTGATTTGGATCTGCAAGCAATTGGTAGTTTAGGGTTGATTATTGACAACTATTAATAATTCTATTACTGTCCTATTGCTTTTTCTTTCAAATAATTTGTTTAAATAGTAATTTTTTTTTTTTTTTTTGAGAAATAGACCCCAGGTTATACCTAGTACATGTTTGCAGTTGAATAAGATTTATTTTTTGAAATAATTTATTCTCTTATTGGGTTAAGTTTCGGCTCAAAATGAATTCTCCAAATGAATTGTTAAACTTAAATGGAACGTGTTAAATACCAAGTCTGTATTCTCTGACTGAAGTTACATCTTTTTTTCCCTTATATACAAGGACATGAAATGAGAGTTTACAAAAAGCGTCTTAGTTATCTTATCTGCTTGTTAATACTCTGAAAATATTTCCCTAATTGACTAACAATAAAAAGTACTTGAAAATTTCCAGGCTTTGTTCAGGCCAGTTGGGAGATGGATCCGCAGTATGTCGTGCATCAGTGGCGGGTTCTCGACCGATCCCTTTGACAGCGACCGTGACTGCATCTCAGTCTCAGCATTTGTCAACGACTTTGACCGTGATGAGCCTGATGATGGTGAGACCGTCGATATGGCTGGGCAGCTCGATGATGTTGATGGCGGTGAGGTGGTCGACCAGTACGAGCCCGGCATGGACTTACAGGCTGCCATGGTAGAGCTTAGGGCCTTGCAGATGTATGCCGCGATAGCAAGGCGACCTCTTTCACCTATCGCTGAGGTGGACGAGGCTGAGTTAGATCATGACGAGCCGGCTCGAGCGAGAGTCACGTTTGATGACTTTTTGATGAGGCTTGGTCCTGAGGTGATCGAGCAGGACGGCATTGTGGATGACGATGCGAGCAACGAGATTGTGGAGGTGGCTGATGATGAGGATGAGTTGGAGCATGACGAGCCGGCTCGAGCGAGAGTCAAGTTCGATGAGTTTTTGATGAGGCTTGGTCCTGAGATGATCGAGCAGGACGACATTGTGGATGACGACGCGAGCAACGAGATTGTGGAGGTGGCTGATGATGAGGATGAGTTGGAGCATGACGAGCCGGCTCGAGCGAGAGTCATGTTCGATGAGTTTTTGATGAGGCTTGGTCCTGAGGTGGTCGAGCAGGCCGACATTGCGGAGGTGGCTGATGATGAGGATATGTTGGATCATGACGAGCCGGCTCGGGCTCAAGTCTCGCTCGATGAGTTTCTCATGAGGAGGGGTGTTGTTGATGATATGGATGACGAGATTGTGGAGGTGGCTGATGATGCGGATGTCTTACAGGTGGCCATGGTGGAGGTGCGAGCGTTGCAGATGTATGCAGCGATAGCAGGGATGCCGTTGTCACCTATCGCAGAGGTAGATGAGGATTTATTGTTGGAGCAGGAGGAGGTGACTCGAGTGAGAGTCACGTTGAGGGACTTGTTCATGAGGAGTCCGGTTGTGCATTACGATGGGAGAGCGAGACGGTCGAGATGGACGAGGGCCGTGCGGTGTTTTTCATAGAGATGATGATTGTGTTTGGTGTTTGTTTGTTTATAGAGGTTGTTTTTTGTTTATTGGTGGATTGGTTGAGTTTAGTTTATTTGGCAGAGGTTAGTTTATTTGATATTATTAGTGTTGCATTCCATCTGGGAAATGCTTTATTTGTTTTGATTACATGTTTATTATTAGCTATGTATTAGCACATTTTTATTGGCTGTGCATAGTGTTAGTACATTTTTATTGCTTATTGAGTTATTTCTATTCTACTTGTTTATGTTTCTTTTCTGTTATTTTTGTTTGTCAGACTGCAATATGTATTTTTTTTTCTCAGATTTGTTTGAAAAGTAAGAATGATTTCTCAGAGTTGTTTAATAAGTGAAAATGATGTTAGGCAAGAGTTGATCCTGTCCAAATAGTAAAATACATGACTTCATGAATATAATCTTAATTGCGTTGTAATGCAATTATTTGATCAAATCATGTTTTGTTAATGGGCATATTTTGGTTCCAGTTCAAAACTCAAAAGATGTCCGATTTTGGGCCCAAACGTAACATGTCTCCATTTCAAAAGTTTTAGCCCAAATAGAATTCTCCCTTTCAGAAAAATATTTAACTGAATAAAAAATCACTTCCTAAGAAATGCAAATCATTTTTCAAGGTATCTAAAATGATGTATTATAATAAACTGAGTTATTTGTTTTATGTTTTAGTTTCTTTGTTTTTTATATTGCAGTTATATGAAATAATTGTAGGTTTAATTTTTGGAACTCATTGGTCGATTATAGTCAAATTTGAAAATATAGTTAAAATGAATGAATAAGAATTATAGAGCAGTTTCTGTTTTTTGATGCTTAATAAAGTTGTTAACTAATTAAAACGAACTTTTTTTTATATAATGAGGGTAATAAGGATTAAACAGGTGTTATCTCCATAATGTGTATACTTAATACAAACATGAGAAAATTACTACATAAATACTGAAAATTATTCATCAAGCCAGCTCTATAATAAAATATTAAAAATGATAACTGGGATCATTGCATTGTATTATTCTCAACTCAAAGTTCAACACTCAGCAAACACCACATTACATCATAACACCAAATTAATTAAAAATAAAACTCCACTAATCTATCTTGAACACTTCTTAAGCATACCAATCCAAACTAAAAAACCCCAAAAAAATCAAAGCAGCAACTAATATAACGACAAATTAAACCAAACCAAACATAAATTTTTTTTTTTTTTGAATACTTGCTTGAAACCAAACATAAATTAACCCGTAAAAATTCAGAAAATATTGCTAAGTAAGATTCTATGATTTAATCTTGTCAAAAATATTCTATTAATTTTTTAACTTTTTTTTTTAATTATTATTTGTAGAGAGGAAATGGCAATAGATGAGGCCAAGCTGCATGAATATGAATTCATTCAAAAGACTCTCGCCCAACAAAATTTGCAAAATCAGGTAAAAAGAAAGGGTAATTATATGTTATTTTGTTGTATTTATTTTTCATATTTTATTTGAACCAAGAATAATTTGATTTTTCTTTTTTTGAGTTACAGCAATTGGAGATGTTGAAATACATGAGGAAACATAGTCTAGAAGACCAATCTGCAATTCTCAAATTTGTAAACCATCTTCTCTCATATTTTTATTTTTTTATTTTTTTAATTTTTTGTACTTTAATATTTTTGTTCGTTGTTTCAGTTACATAAGCAATTTATAAATATTTTTTTCGATTTATTCTTTTATTTATCTTATAAAAATTTTCGAAAATTTCAACAACATAGAGATTCCATTCCGTCGGACTATATATGATATTTTGAATCATTGGAACGGTACATCGAAACGAAAGCATCCTTTCTATCAAAGATACAATACAAGAAATTTTAGTTTTCATTTTGTAGGGATACATGCATATGCATGATATTTTCCAATTTCATATCAGGACAGAGGACTTGATTATTCTAGGATAATTTTTAAAAGGCATATACGAAGTTAATGCCAAAATATTTATCAATATATAATACAGTGACGAATTTTAATAGACACTAGAGGGCAAACCGTCGCCTCCCCTAGATTTTGAAGTATAATGTACCTTAATGTACCGTATTTTATGATAAATTTATAAGTTATATGTATTTCCTCTTTAAGATTTTTGATGTATTTTGTGATGGATTTTTGAGAAAAAAGAAAAACATGCCAACAAAAAATAAAATATTTAGCCAAAAAATTAATATTCTTAACATGGTTAGAAAAATACTTTTTGGAAAGCACCAGTAGTTTCTTTCATTGTTTATTTTTATATGTTTTGTTGTGAAAATTATAGATTCATGATAAAATATATATATTTATCTCAAAGAATATGCAAATTATTTTTTTGAGGCACAAAGAATATGCAATCTAATAAAGAATATATGATATTATGAATGTATATCATTTCACAGTTTGTTACAAGAGCTGCAAATTATAATGGCACGCATAGCTCAAATTGAGGGTGCAAATTGGGAAAAACATATTGCATTTCAATTTATATGCTCTAAAAATAGCACCTCAAACTCTATAATTTCTCTCCTCATTATTCAAGAACGACCAAGAATACTTCTCTCTTTGAGCTCTCATTCTCTCTTCTCTCTCTTCCTTTCTCTCTCTAGAGAGCTCTGATCATCAGATCAAGGAGCATATTTTTGATCATTGATCAACCCCAAGATTCAGATAATGAAGGTAATAATGCTTGATTAGAACTTAACCGGTTTAGTACAATTCTTGGTTATTTCTTTTTTGTTTGATTATTTTTTCATAATTTGTTAGTTAGGATTTCATAAACATCAGTGTAGATTCTCATATGTTTTGTCTTCCAAAATCGGATCTTTCTAGCTTATTTTTTTGTGTTTCTCACTTTCTTGGGTTTCTTATTTGTGTCATTTCATGATCTAATAATATCTGATTGTTTACTTTCATGTAACAAAATCGCTATTAATTAATTCCATATAACTAGATGGAAGGGGAGTCAAGAACCTTATTTGTGATTTGATTGAACACGCATTGAAGTTCTAAAATACATCTGAATCAACCTTTTGATTTGGATCTGCATGCAATTGGTTGTTTAGGGTTGATTATTGACAACTATTAATAATTCTATTACTGTCCTATTGCTTTTTCTTTCAAATAATTTGTTTAAATAGTAAGATTTATTTATTTATTTATTTTTTTTGAGAAATAGACCCCAGGTTATACCTGGTACATGTCTGCAATTGAATAAGATTTATTTTTTGAAATTATTTATTCTCTTATTGGGTTTAGTTTCGGCTCAAAATGAATTGTTAAACTTAAATGGAACGTGTTAAATACCAAGTCTGTATTCTCTGACCGAAGTTACATCTTTTTTTTCCCTTATATACAAGGACATGAAATGAGAGTTTACAAAAAGCGTTTTAGTTATCTTATCTGCTTGTTAATACTCTGAAAATATTTCCCTAATTGACTAACAATAAAAAATACTCGAAAATTTCCAGGCTTTGTTCAGGCCAGTTGGGAGATGGATCCGCAGTATGTCGTGCATCGGCGGTGGGTTCTCGACCGATCCCTTTGACAGCGACCGTGGACCGCATCTCGGTCTCGGCATTTGACGCCGACTTTGACCATGATGAGGTTGATGATGGTGAGACCGTCGATATGGATGGGCAGCTCGATGATGTTGATGGCGGTGAGGTGGTCGACCAAGTACGAGCACGGCATGGACTTACAGGCTGCCATGGTAGAGCTTAGGGCCTTGCGGATGTACGCCGCGATAGCGGGGCGACCTCTTTCACCTATCACCGAGGTGGACGAGGATGAGTTGGATCATGACGACCCGGCTCGAGCGAGAGTCACGTTTGATGAGTTTTTGATGAGGCTTGGTCTTGAGGTGGTCGAGCGGGACGGCATTGTGGATGACGACGCGAGCGACGAGGATTGTGGAGGTGGCTGGTGATGACGATGAGTTGGATCATGACGAGCCGGCTCGAGCGAGAGTCACGTTTGATGACTTTTTGATGAGGCTTGGTCCCGAGGTGATCGAGCAGGACGGCATTGTGGATGACGATGCGAGCGACGAGATTGTCGAGGTGGCTGATGATGAGGATGAGTTGGAGCATGACGAGCCGGCTCGAGTGAGAGTCATGTTCGATGAGTTTTTGATGAGGCTTGGTCCTGAGGTGATCGAGCCGGACGGCATTGTGGATGACGACGCGAGCGACGAGATTGTCGAGGTGGCTGATGATGAGGATGAGTTGGAGCATGAGAGAGTCATGTTCGATGAGATTTTGATGAGGCTTGGTCCTGAGGTGGTCGAGCAGGACGACATTGTGGAGGTGGCTGATGATGAGGATATGTTGGATCATGACGAGCCGGCTCGGGCTCGAATCTCGCTCGATGAGTTTCTCATGAGGAGGGGTGTTGTTGATGATATGGATGACGAGATTGTGGAGGTGGCTGATGATGCGGATGTCTTACAGGCGGCCATGGTGGAGGTGCGAGCGTTGCAGATGTATGCAGCGATAGCAGGGATGCCGTTGTCACCTATCGCAGAGGTAGATGAGGATTTATTGTTGGAGCAGGAGGAGGTGACTCGAGTGAGAGTCACGTTGAGGGACTTGTTCATGAGGAGTCCGGTTGTGCATTACGATGGGAGAGCGAGACGGTCGAGATGGACGAGGGCCGTGCGGTGTTTTTCATAGAGATGATGATTGTGTTTGGTGTTTGTTTGTTTATAGAGGTTGTTTTTTGTTTATTGGTGGATTGGTTGAGTTTAGTTTATTTGGCAGAGGTTAGTTTATTTGATATTATTAGTGTTGCATTCCATCTGGTAAATGCTTTATTTATTTTGATTGCATGTTTATTATTAGCTATGTATTAGCACATTTTTATTGGCTGTGCATAGTGTTAGTACATTTTTATTGCTTATTGAGTTATTTCTATTCTACTTGTTTATGTTTCTTTTCTGTTATTTTTGTTTGTCAGACTGCAATATGTATCTTTATTTCTCAGATTTGTTTGAAAAGTAAGAATGATTTCTCAGAGTTGTTTAATAAGTGAAAATGATGTTAAGCAAGAGTTGATCCTGTCCAAATAGTAAAATACATGACTTCATGAATATAGTCTTAATTGCGTTGTAATGCAATTATTTGATCAAATCATGTTTTGTTAATGGGCATATTTTGGTTCCAGTTCAAAATTCAAAAGATGTCCGATTTTGGGCCCAAACGTAACATGTCTCCATTTCAAAAAGTTTTAGCCCAAATAGAATTCTCCTTTCAGAAAAATATTTAACTGAATAAAAAATCACTTCTAAGAAATGCAAATCGTCATCTTGTTTTTCTAGGTATCTAAAATGATGTATTATAATAAACTGAGTTATTTGTTTTATGTTTTAGTTTCTTTGTTTTTTATATTGCAGTTATATGAAATAATTGTAGGTTTAATTTTTGGAACTCATTGGTCGATTATAGTCAAATTTGAAAGTATAGTTAAAATGAATGAATAAGAATTATAGAGCAGTTTCTGTTTTTTGATGCTTAATACAGTTGTTAACTAATTAAAACGAACGTTTTTTTATATAATGAGGGTAATAAGGATTAAACAGGTGTTATCTCCATAATATGTATACTTAATACAAACATGAGAAAATTACTACATAAATACTGAAAATTATTCATCAAGCCAGCTCCATAATAAAATATTAAAAATGATAACTGGGATCATTGCATTGTATTATTCTCAACTCAAAGTTCAAACACTCAGCAAACACCACATTACATCATAACACCTAATTAATTAAAAATAAAACTCCACCAATCTATCTTGAACACTTCTTAAGCATACCAATCCAAACTAAAAAACACCCAAAAAATCAAAGCAGCAACTAATATAATGACAAATTAAACCAAACCAAACATAAATTTTTTTTTTTTATTTGAATACTTGCTTGAAACCAAACATAAATTAACCCGTAAAAATTCAGAAAATATTGCTAAGTAAGATTCTATGATTTAATCTTGTCAAAAATATTCTATTAATTTTTTAACTTTTTTTTAATTATTATTTGTAGAGAGGAAATGGCAATAGATGA